>UXGD01002269.1:0-27205 GCA_900474315.1 Torymus auratus
TACAATTAATTTATACTTATGCTGTTTATTATTTTATTCCTAACTATCATAAACCACGGTATTTTGCATACAATTTATTTATTTCACACCACGACGTTTTTACAATCTCATAAACCTAACTTTTTCATTTTGTTACGCAATCAATTATCGTTAACGATTTCACGGATCATTTTTCTTTTGAAACCATTAATTTTGCGCTCGCAGCACGAAAAAGCTACGGGGGCCAATACCTGCTGACTCTCCTTAAGTTTTAGTTAGAAACTTTAAACTTTTAAAAGTAAAAACTTACATTGGACTTCTTCTCGGCGCGGGTTGTATCTAAATGATGTCCGTTAGGACTGACAGGCGCGTAACCAACGCGTATCAGTGTGTGCAGGTGATTCGTGATGTCGAGTATCTGCACGTTATCCTGCCTCCCCACGTTGCCTCCTCGTCTCCCGTTCTCCATAACCTTTCGTCTCTCTATCTCTTTCACCTCACCGTATCACTTTTGCACAGCTTCGATCGGGCGGCTCTTCGCCAGTTGCCTTCGCGCTTTCCATGCCGATTGTAGATGCGTGAGTTATCGAGATATATCTCGTCGCGTGTCGGCGGGGGGAAAATCTATTGTGGACGTTAAAGGGGATGGGACGCGAAAAAATCGAGAGAATTTAATTTGGGAATGATAATGATAAGTGGATTTTTTGGGAGAAAAAGTGGAGGGTTGTTAGCTGACAGGAGTTGACTCGTACTACTTGAAGCTTTTTTTGAAGCACACGTTTTCCGTAAATTTCAATTGATTGATTTTATTATTGGAATCTTTTTTTCAGTTTATCAGTTTAATCTATATTTTTCTGCAAATTGTTTTTAAAATTTATATACGAGCAACCGATAAATCAGCTATGGATTTGATTTTTTGTCTTATTAAAAATTCAAATATAAATAAAATATGAATCTGGAAAAAATAGCTTGGATACCACTTTACGCCCGTAATTATTTTGCGGTATACAATTTTCCAAATACACTTTTATTCTAAGTACAATTTCACCGCAACACAACTTTTCACAATAAAATTCGCCCAACATTTAATTCAATTCAATTTAACAACTACGACTTCAGCGTCTTCCGAAATCATCGAAACTTGAATCATAAAACTGACATCCGAAACCCACTCCCGTCATTAGCATCCGATTAATCTGCCTCCATCTACACGTACAGTGGACACAGGCACCGGGAATTCCGACGATCGCAACGCGAGGCGCGCGGGCAGACTATTGCCACCGGAGGGGGTGGAATTCGAAGACCGCAACTCGCGCGCGCGATGATATCTCGCTCGCTCTCTCCCTCCCTCGCCTGTTTATGTACACATGACAGCGAGGCGAGGGTTTGTACCCATGCAGTACGATCTTGCGGAGGATTAAGCGTCGCTTGACAAATAGATGATGTTGTAAGTGGAATTACACCCGCTGCTGCTACTGCTTTGTCGTTGTTGGTTTAACGGAGGAAAGTTACGGGAAGTTTTTCCTTTCCTGTAATTGGGTATCGTCGGCGTTTGCGATGGTATCGGCGTGTAGCTTGTAGAATTATACGAAGGTGGTGAGGTTTTTGAAATGTTGTTGTTGACAAAAAAAAAAACAAAAAAAACGTAAACGGTGCTATTTAGGCAGACCTTTTTTGTTTGATCAGTGACTCAAAGGAAACGTCCAGGGTTATAGCTCTGGTGGGTAGTCTGGCCATGCGAAATGGGGCAAGAAGTGAATGAACGTTCATGGAGGATTATATTATTTGAAAAAGAATTATATTATTTCAAAACGAGCTACCTAAAATAGCGAATGGGGTTGGAAAAAGTGTAATTATTTGCACTACTAGCAAGTTCAGGCGATATGCGCGATTTCAATTAATATTGAAATATTATGAATTTAAAATTTATTTTACTTTTTAGAATTCGCAAATCTATCCAATGTTTTTTATTGAAACTTGTAAAGTATTGTATTTATTTTAGTTTATATAAGAATATAAGAAGACAATATAAGAATTTGGAGGTTAAAAATTCACATTTCCGTCATCACTTTTTTAAGAGAGGATTTGCAATAGTAACTTTTATTTAATAATAAGTTTTTTTATCTTCAACAAGAACAATATTATATTTAGCATTGTTATCTGAATTCAGAAATCGTTTGGTAAAGTATTTTGGAAGAAATAAACACAAACTGTCATTTCACCTCTTGGTATTTTTCCTCTCCCTTATCCTCATGATAACTGGTTCATCGCTAGGTAATTAATGACTTTGCCGATCGGGGATTGCGAAAAAATAGGTAATCCAAAAATGGCTCAATTTTTCATGCGAATTAGCATTTACACCACTGAAAATTATGTAAATTTCCACCAGGAAGTATTCACCTGGAGGAATATAATACGAAAATCTCTCCGTCTTTTTTGTGTTTTAAGCTTGCCTTTATCTGACAATTATTAAGCCGTTCTTCCATTGATTCTCATCGTCATTAAACTTAACGATGATGGTTTTACGTAAAAACAAAGAATCTGCCATTTATTCACTTTTAGCGAACTGTACGTCTAAATTCACGCGGCTTTGTGTTTATGATGATGAATGTAAATATACCGAATATAAAAAACTTTCCCATGTAAATATGACAATTCTTTTAAATAATAAAAATATTAATTTCAATGTTCGCCAATTCACGATTTGTTTATACAGATTGTAAAATCTCGAAAGTAAGACAACTTTTTAGTTGAATTAAAAGAACTGATCGATAAAAATGTACTCGTAATAATTTACAAATGTAGCGAAAGTGATTCTACGACACTTACGCAGCAGCCGATGTGCAAATTACAACTATTATCTTTATGTTCAATTTACTTTAAATTTTTTAAACCTAGAAATTTGATTACAAGACAAAGAATATCCCGTGACTATATATTCCACTACGGTCACACTGATACTCGCACAATATGAGAGCTCAGAACTATTTTTTAAAATAAATAATAATCGCGTGAGTCAATCATCGTTGACCTTCTTTTTCCATCGCAATGCGTTGCGCCTGATGATTTTTCCAGATTATGAACGTATAGGAAGGAAAAAATAACTCGCGTAACCTTTATTAGTGTTGGTATATTTTCGGATACGCGAGTAAACGAAGTCTTTGTTTATTTAACCTATTATTAACTATTTCCTAGACAATTAATCATTTAGTAACGATTCATAATGAACCTTTGCCTCATTTATTTAAATCTTCAGTTAGCTCATCATTCATCCCTTTTTACCATCATCGGGAAACTTTTGACCGTGCTTAACCCTAAAATTCTCCTTATCTCCTGCATACGATCGCAACACTTCCGAATTGTAATATATTTTACGCTTCTAAAAGCCCGTTACCCCCTTTTAGACTATTCATTCTCCACAATTTACACGGCCAAATCGCCGTGGCGTGAAGCCGATAATTGCGGACGACTCTAAGTGAATTATTATCGCCCCTCGTGCTTTCTCCTTCCTGTATATACACGCCAAGTTTTCGCTAGTCATTTGTTTGCTCTTCACCAAAGTTGTAAGTATATTTTCGCGTATTTTCTCTTGTTCCGCAGTGTTTTAATTTTGTCTTGGGCGCGAGTCGGTTGTCAAGCGCAAAATGATGATTGCTCGAATGAGTGGAAAGTAGTGAACAGTTATGGTAATGTAAGGGAGAGGTACAATGAGTCCTTATAAAATTCATTGCAATCTTAGGCTTATGTTTAAAAGAAGCTTCACACCGGAATTGTAAAATAATTGTTAAATTAACGGGATCTGAATGAATTACGAGCTAGGAAGAAAAAAGTAATTTCAAACGAAATTATTCATAACAAGATTAAATGATGACAATGAACGCAACGCCGAGCGTTTATCATTGTTAATTAACACGCGTGGGGGGTAGTTACAAGCAACGGAAAGTCAATGTTTGCGAGAACAATCGATCGCGTGCACACGAAGATGTCGTTATCTTGCCCTTGGGTTTGAAATTTGTAAATAAATTTGCGTATTATAAATTGCCAAGGTGCACCCACCCAATACCAAACAGCAGCGCGTTTTTAATCTAAACTTCATATCGGCGCTTCGAGAAGCGCTAATTGGAAGCTGAAAATACTGTATTATTAATTTCAGTCTTTAGGTGCGAGCGGCGAGGAGATATAAGAATGTGTGTGTGTGTGTGTGTGTGTGTGACGATGAGTTTGCGAGAGTTTTGGATAAGAATCGTTTTTAGAAAAATACATTGTCTATCTGTGGAGTGATCGGACCGTTGATTGGTGCCTCGCTGGCTTTTTAAACCGTAATTCACTTATAAAATAACGGGTCAGATGCAATCTCATTAATTACGTTTTATAAGCAACTGTTTTGACAGCTTTAGATTTTTAATTACGGATTTCTGTATTTGTCGCGTGAATTTTTTGATCGCGCGTAATATAAATATATACTATGGCTTTCGACATTTTTCATTCTGACAATTTGACGTTTTTTGCTCGAAAAGATGTGTCAAGATATTGAGTAAGCATCTCGCGTCATTGATTAATATATAAGTTAGTTTATTAAGCTGTTTTAACGCGTGTGACATGAAAACATTGCCGTTAGAATCATTAATCATTTTATTGAACGTAAATGTCTTTATCGCGGTATTTGTTATATTGTTGATTGCTATTTTTGAAGTTATCTTATAGTTAGAAAGTGTAATTAACCGTAATGATAGTTATTAAATTAAATTTTAAATTAAGGTCATGAATTTTCCCTAATTTATAAATAACATTTATTACTAACAATACCTTGGTTTTTATCTTAAACAAAAAGGCCGGAAAGAATTGCACACATCTTTTTTTTTTATTAAAGCTTTATTTTGTCTTTGTTACAGAAGCCAAAATGTCGAAAAGAGGTAGGAAGCGCAAATTGACCACCGAGGACAAAGCTGTCTTCGAGTGGGAAAAGGACCGAATTCTTCCGGAGAATCTCCGAGATGAGATGGAAACTATGTGGGAGGTACTGAAACGATTACCCTCTAATTCAAACCACACCTTTGTTGTAAAAGAAAAACTAATCGTTTTTGCGTTTTTCTAGATCCCGCAGATCTACCACTTTCTGCAGCTAGCGAAGGAGGCGCTCAACATCAGCCACCTGTCCATGTACGAGGTGGAGCGCATGCTCCTGATGCCGAAAGCCTCGAAGCAGCTCGCGCACATAATGACGTGTCTGTTGAGGTAATTTTGACCATTATCGGCAGCTTTTATCGAATCAATGCCGTTAATGCACGCGACACGCGTTTCGTCGCTATCAGCGATGCGAAATAGAAATCACGTTTCAACGCTGTTTTAATGTTACGTATTACGGTATCGAAACTATCATCAGCTGTGGGATATTGAATAATTCAGCGTTTTTATATGAAAAGATAGCTGATGCTGGTGACGATTTGTGGGTTTTAATGTGTAAATGGGGAATAATGGGTTGTTACAGCTCGCCTTCCACGACAAAATCCAAGCTGCAAAGAATACCTCCGATGCCTTACGAGTTTTGGACCAATATTTTGATATACAAGCTGAGGAGCTGGTTCAAGATGTACCAAACGAAACACGAGGATTCCGTGAAAGTAAGGGCGATTTATTATTTACACGTGATTTAATTGCGATATGCTGATATATAAATTCATTTCTGTAGGTTTTTGATACGCTTGGTGTTGAGCCGGAATTCTGGAAAATTTTTCCGGACGCTAATGATATTGAAGGAAAGGACTTCATGGACTTTAGCTTCAGACAGCGAGTTTGGCTGTTGAAGACAGTCTGCGACACAGTCATGGTACATTGTTCAGTTGATTTTTGTTTTACTGTCAGGATTGTCCTATTATAATAACCACGATATTTGTTATTCCAGCATTCAAGAAAGTCGATTCAAGACGAAATGGCGAAACAGCCTTGGGAGAGTCAATTCGAGACAGTATTGGGCATCGATAGGTATGGGGCTCGATACATATATTTCCCTCAGTTCCTACACAACGACCTCAGGGTTTATAAGCATTGTCTAGATAATAAAGTGTTATCTACGGTTAAGGTGAATTTATCTCAATTAAAAACCAATCTTTCACTTTTCTGTGTAGCAGCGTTATCTTACCGATGAATTTCTGTTTCAGGCTCCAGTTGTAGAAGCGAAACCAAAGGTAGAGGCAGTAGTGAAGGAAGAGCCGAAAGTGATGCCACGCATAGGGTCGAAGAAGAAGAGACGAAAATCACGCTGGAGTAATGGCTCACTACCACAGAAAAAGCAAGCCAAGAAAAAATTCGTAGTCTCCTCAATAGACACGAGCAATATCGATTCGAGCTCAAACTCCAGCTTCGCGAAGACGAGCGGATACGAGACGAACATGTCGACAGATGCTAATGGCGAGAAGAGCGAGAACGGTTGTAACGAGGTTAAAGGCGTGAGCGAGCTCATGGAGGATCTGAAGGCTCAGATCGAAGAGGATGTCAAGTCATCTGATGAGAGAACAGAGGAGACTAAAAGTGAAAAAGAGGTGATTGTTTTTAGTTGGTATTGTTTCCGATGTAAAGACGTGGGACTAAGATTGTTTTTTTTTTATTTTTATATTATAGGAAACAATGGCTGTGGGTAGTTTAGATAACTCTACAAAAGGGTTTTTAAGGACTGATGAAGTACCACCGAAGGAGACTAGTTTTACGACAGTAGACGATTTATCGAAAAGTTCGAAAACGGACGATGAGAAACTTGAAGAGATGGCTTCAAAGACGACCGACAAAGCGCCAGACGCAGATGCACAGGCAGAAGGTATAGCGAAGGATGTAAATATTTCAAAATCGGACGACGAAAAGTTGTCCGATAGTATAAAATGTGATACTTCAGGCGAGAATGAGTCTGTGGACGATAACGCCAATGAAGACGAAGAAGACGAGATTAAGAAGGAAGGGGGCGAGATTAAAAATAATTTTGACGATGAGGCCGAGTGTTCGGATTCAACTCTGAGTAACTGCGGAACGAGACGTAGCGCTCGCATAAAGACGATTTCCGAGATCAAGACGGAGATTCAGGAAGCCGAGGACTTTTTTGAAGTCTGCGAAAGCGACGAATTGTCTAACGTGGAATTGAGAGACAGTTTGTGCAGAGTCTCGTCACCAGAAGATGAGGTATGTCGAAGGTGTAGTGGAACATGGTGCCGTCAAATGTTTATTTTAATGAATTATAATATTTGTGGTTTTAGAGAGATTATTTTAATGAAGATGACTGGAAAGTGGACAATTTTAACGAATTGATAGACGAATTGAGGGTCTCAAATTTTCAACTTGTTGCTGATAGCCTAGATAGCCTTAGGGATTTGACTGAATTCATTTCTTCCGATAGGACTGTTCCAGGTCAAGACATTAAGCAAGCAGTAAGTTGAAAAACCATAAAACATATTTCCTTACCAACATAATCTTATTTTGGGGTTTTGGTGGAACTATTTTAGGATTACAAAAGGCCAGTTTGCGAAGAAAAACTTCTAAGACGAATGAAAGTATTGTCTACATCGTTAGAAAAAGTAGAAAGTATTTTAAAAGAATCGACGAAGAAGGCACGTAATAAGTTGCAAAGGGAGTGGAGCAACTATGAAAATGGGTAAATAATTATTCATTTAGATGGTTGACAAATATCTCTTACTAAAATGTGACTATGCTGAAAGCAACTATTTTCGTTACTATAAAGTAATTCTTCAACACATCATTTTCATTAGTTCATTTTCAACATTTTTCAGTATAGTCATAATTATGCAGAGTATAGTGGTTCTCCTTTCACAATCTTATTAACATAATACATTTATTATTAATTTTTTATGCTATTTATTTTCCGTCTTGATCCTCCAATATATATGGACATGGCCTAATAATTTTCTATTTATTTATAAATATTTTTAATTTGAAAATTCATCCGCATGGGGTTTTAAATTAATATAACAATAATTTTTTTTATTGTTAAAACTTTTGTTTTTGGTTGTCTATATTTTAAATTCGTCAATCCTACAACCTGTTGAAACCACAGTCCTCTGATCTCGTCTTTTACAAGCACTGGTATACAAATTGATTAAAATATCTCCAGAAAATCTTTTCTATTAATTCTTACTATAACATCTTTCATTACTAAAAAAATAACCTTCAAACCGATTTACTCTTCGTAAAGATCTTTAATAATGGTGCACTTCAGGTGTCCTTACTTTCTGCTACCAGCTCCAATGTTTACTAACAATATGGATGTCATACTCCGGTACGACAGTTTAAATTGAAATGTCTTCGAAAACACTGGTATCAGATTAGTAAAGATCACTGGATTTTATCTAAACTTTCGAAAATGTATGGAAAAGAAATCAGTGCTTGTAACTTCGTATATGCAATACGAATTGTCGTTAACTTTAACGGCACGAGACGAGTTACTTTCTGAATTCCATGTGCTCATTATTTAATTTAACAATCATTTCTCTATCATTTCATTTTATTAATCAATAGAACTAACTTTAAATTAATATTAACTGCATCTAATATATTTAAAACTAAAACTTTATTACACGTAATATTTCTGCTGAATCTTAACTTTTAACGTAAATTTTAAATAAATAACAGTGCAGAGCAGCTGACCGCTTTTCAGTTTTCCCATATTTCACCTTTTTACCGAGCTCCTTCGTTATTTTTTCCTTCTACTGCGAGACCTGTAAATCGATCAACTGCTCTGCCCAGTCAGCAACCGCGTCATGGAATTCAGACAGTTAAAAAAAACTGTGCGTTTTGGCAACTGTGTTCGTAGTGCGACGGATGAGGATCAGGACGGCAGTGGCGACAACGACGGCACTAACCGCTGGGTGCTGGGCTCACAGGGCATGCCGCTCCACCTTCAGCTCGGCGCCGGCGCTGCTGCCCCGGCGCTATCGCACTCTTCCGTATCCTCAACTAGCCCCCGCGAGCCCGACTCGGACCCGCTCGCGCCCGACGCTGCTGCGCCGGCAGATACTTCTGGCGAGCAGCAGCGCGCGGGCGAGGATGACGTCAAGGCTGAGCACAGTGCCGGCTCTCTTGGCTGTCAGGCAGGGGGTAAGGGACAGGAGAGTCGTTGTAAGGAGGAGAAGAAGAGTGAAGGCGAGGGAGGTGCTGGAGAGGAGAAGGGAAGAGAAGGAGGAGAAGGAGAGGCCGGCGAAGAGGATGAAGATGAGGAAGAAGGTATGCTCGAATATCTTGTGGGGTGATAAAATATGCGTCGGGGAAGAAAATTTTTATTTTAATGAAAATAATTTTTAAAGATGTTAAATATAACGTTTGTTTTCTTATGCTGAGTATTCTGAACATTTAAAACTTCATGAAAAAAATCACAAAAAATATCTGTAGAACAGATCATATATTTTATACATCACATCATACATACAATTTACTTATTTTTAATTTACAATTGCATTTTTATGCCACAGAGGAAAATACACGTATTTAAGATAGATCGTCGATAACCAAACTAATCCATTAATTTTTCAATAAAAAATTTTATTCGTAAAGTTGAATACAATATATAATGAATATAAAAGTCGATTTACAGAAATCAGCTTTAATTCAATTTATTTTTTATTTATTTATTTATTTATCATAAATAATACTAGTATTGAGAAAAATAAATTTCAAGTCAAGAAGTACTGTGTAATATTTGTGTGAAACAAGATCAAAACAGCACACTGACATTGAATTGACACTTTCCATAAAACCCAAATACAGAGCCCCGTCCGCGACGAGTGCTACGAGCACGTGGCGTCTCCTCATACACCGAGCAGCTCTTCTCAGATGACGAGAGCGAAGAGGATAAGCTGGACGGATGGGCCGACATTGAGGCAGTGTACGCGCCTGCCTGCCCACCGGACGGTTCACCCACTTCTGGCGCTCAGCAGGCATCGTCGTCGGCAGACCGTGACTACCCACCCGACGAGTCGGAAGAGGAGGACTCAGACCAAGATTGGATTCTACCTAGCTCTCGCAAGAGGAACCGAAAGCGTGCCTGTGAGTGTACAAGTATTTTATTTTTTACTGACATTCTCGCATTTTTCGTTTATTTATATTTAATTTTTCCGATATTCACTAGGTATTTTTGTCATTTAATATTTTTTAAGTCATAAGGAATACCGGATGACTACGATTATTTTAAATAAGTCAACAAAATTTTCAAAATGCAAAATTCAATGTAGGAATCTGTAATTAGCTCCAAAATCCGGTATATTACAGATGAGATCGCTCGGTCTTTTTTGAACTACCTACTTAAAAGATAATGAGAATAGTCAGTCAATACAGAGACTAATTTAATCTACAGATAATATTTCACATAATCCTTCTAACGCACGTTTCTCTCACTACAGCGGCGAGCCGACGACTAAAGACATTCCAACACAAGCTCCAGAACATCAGTGCCACCCAGGGCGCCGATGGTCAACAACAACAACAACAACAGTTTTATCCCTGCCCATCCAAAGATACCCAGGTGACATCCTCGACCCAACTAATAAGCTCCACCCGACACGAGCCAGCCAGACAACCCCCGATCAAACTCTCCTCCAGCCCCGTGAAAGCAGCGGCTACTACAACAGTACCGGGTATCCCCCCACTAGTGCCTTTGAGCGTCGTAAAGACCGAGGCGCCTGACCCTAGTCTACATTCGGTGTTGGATATCAAAGACGAGGGGCCGATATACGACTCCAGCAACGCTAATCAGGATTCAAATTGTGTACAGCAGCAGCCTAATTATGTGGTCGTTACCACGGGACACGCGCCCGTCGCGAACTATTATGTGATGCAGCAGAACCCACCGGTAACAGCAGTCGTACAGCAGAGCCAGTTCATGCAGCCCGCAGCGTTCGTTTCCCAAATGGTGTCTCAAGTAAGTTTGTTTAGCACGAAGTAATGGGAATGTAGCGGAGGAACATAAATGAGATTATTTCGGTATCAAATATCAGAAAGAGCGGGGTTTTCAGTTGATTATTTGAATTAAAAATTAAAAAAAAATCGAAATAGCTTCCACTATTTCTTTATTCAAAGGCCTTAAATATCTAAAATATTAAATAACCAGATGTGCATTTTTCTTCTCCAGCCTCAAGTACAGCCGATGCAGGCAATGTCCGCCAACGGCGGCGGCTACTACGTGCAGCAGCCCCCTCAGCAGAACTACATCGTCCAGAACTCCCCGGGCATCATGGCCACGGGCCCCCGTCCTCCTTTCATAGCCGCAGGTAACCCGCCGCCGTTGGTCTACCAGCAGCAGCAACCCACGCCCCAGATGATCCCGGCACCACCGTCTGGTCAGGGCTACGTGCAGTACGTCGCGGCGCCCATGCAGCAACAGCCAGCGCAGCCACGTATCATCAACACAATGACGCTGTCGCCGCCACGGCAGATTAGCTACAGAATGCGCGCGCCCGGAGCAGTCGGGCATCCGATGCAGGGTAATCGTATGCCGATACCCAGGCCGAGCTTCCCACACCCACCGAACGGGGCGGTGATCAGGAGCGCGCCGATATCGAATGTTCTCAGACCAGGGCAGAGGTCCGTACAGCCAAAGAGTGTTACACCTAAACGACAGGTATGTGTATGCGAAATGTTTGCCTTGATTCGTGCCTTTTATTGAATTTTATTTTATAAAATCGCAGGTAAATCAGAGAGCCCAGAAACCCAGCGGTAAAGCGCATACTACGACTACGAGCTCGCATAAAGGCCAGAACTCCTCGTCCATCGTCGTCCTGAGCGACAGTGACGACGATATTCAGATGATCTTACCGTCGAAGAGCGATGCGAGCCCGAAAAAACGCGCTACAGCCGCTGCCCCAGCCGCAGCATCGCCGCAGAAGTCGAAACCCTCGCTACCAGCGGAATTACTGCAGCGCATGAACGAAGGAGGTATTTCTATCAGTCCGATAAAACCGGCCCAGCCGGCCGCCGGTACCTCACAGAACACGCAGCTCGTTGTTGTCGTGAACGAGACGGGCAGTCATTACGCGCTGTCCCTGCCCAACGGGAGCAAGTTGATCTTGACACCCGAACAGGTCGCTCAGATCCGCGCGTCCAACGGCGGAAAGCTGGTGTTATGAAGCTGCGAGGGCGGTTTTGTACTGCCCTTTTGGATCATTTGAAGCGGTGTAGGGTTTCGTTATTTTGGAGTACGTGTGTTGTGGGAGCTGTTTTTGTTTTGTTTTGGATTTTTTTTACTGCGACGTAGAGATTGTGATTTTAAAAAGACTTTTCTTTGAGATTCAGCATGGATATTTTACCGGTTTCATTGTATACTTGGACAATGATCGTACTCAGTGCTTGGATAATGTTTCGTTATTGAATAAGTAAATGAATAAACAGTGCAAGCGTACTCCAAAGTAAGGAGATCTTACCATTTATATTTTTAGTATACGTATGAGGATACTGATTTGGCTGGCCACGTTGTACAGATATTATTTCGGGTACTTGACAGCTACATGTGTTTTACGGGATTTCATTTTCATTTAAAAATATAAAAGTCAAAGTAACTTTAAAGAACAAGTTTCTTGTGATATAGAATCGAACAATTGGCTTTGTAAATTGGATACAGTCTAACTTTAATTATTAAAAGCTTGATTCTATTTTTATATGATAGAACGATAAATCATAGAATAAGAATTCATCTTGAGTTAAATCTACTTAAATTATGATTAGCTTTCAAGAAAAAGAATTGGATTTTAATGTACCGTTAATAATGAAATTATTATTATTATTATTAGCATTATCCTTTCGACTTTATACCAAAGTGTAATCGCAATCAGTTTATTCATATAAAGTTAGCGTAGCTATTTTATTATGAATATATCAAGTATTGCAATTATTGCAATTATGTGCTATGTAAGTAAATAGCATCAAGAATGCATGTAGCTAATACTATTTTAAGAACAGAAAGTTTACTGAGAACCTTAAAGGGGAGTTTCAGAATTATTTTCGGAATATTAGTGTATCCTACTTGTTGATTTTTCTAAAATTTATATTTAATTTTGTTTTTATTTGAATTTTTATGAAGTTCTAATTACAAATTCTTTTCATAAAGAATTCTTTTCAATATTCTCCCAGTGTTCTAATATAAAGGTTTTAGGCTGTTGCAACAAAACTTTCATAAAAAACAAATGTTGTAATAATTGCCTGTATATAAATATTCCTGTTCGTCGATTAACTTCTATAACATTTTATATAATTTGTAAAAAGATATTATCTGATTTATTACTATTGTAAAAATATATACTGATATCCTTGACCGAATGTAGACTTATAGTATTAATAATTTAAGGTTTTTGTTGTAAGTGATTAAAAATACTTTCTTTTTTTTCTTTTTTTTCTCCATCCTATAAAGATATTCTATAAGGAATCTCCATTTTATAAAGTGCAACAGGAGCAGAATTAAAACTGACTTTATCTGTTCAATTAAAAATTTATTATAATTATGATATAATAATTATACTTTCATAAGAAACAATTATATGGTTTTGTTTTCATTGTATTATATGTACCCACCCCCATCAATACATATTTTATCTCACATCCCACAAGTATTTAAATACTTTTAAATAACATCAACCATTCGTTTAGTTATTACTTTTATTTATTAATAAAATTTTCAGCATTGTAACAAGTAGTAAAAAATCAATCGATATTTACATAATTAATTCATTAAAAAAAAACAATAATTAACAACTGTACAGCTCGTATGAAAAAATGGTAACTTAGAAGGCAATCACAGCATTAATCGAGTTCTCGTGTAAAACGACGTTTCGCAAAAAAACTTAGGGTGCATCCAAAAAAGAATAGGATGCAAAACGCGGTAAACGCTTGCGCTTTAGTAATTTCTAGTGGAAACCAAGTAATATCTAGTACTATAGGTTCAAAATTACTAGATATTACTTGATTTTCACTAGAAATTACTAAAGCGCAAGCGTTTACCGCGTTTTGCGTTCTATTCTGGACACACCCTTAATATTTCGTTTCTTCTTCTCCGCAATTATCAGAACTTTCGCGAATTTACACGTAGAAATGCCATATATCTCGGTCGAGTTAATGATTTGACTATACGTTAGAAAGCGAGGAGGTAGCGTCCATGTGTAATGCACCGTTCATGTTCGAAATTGTAAATCGACGCGATATTACGCTTTCTTGGGCTGCTTCTTCTTCAGCATGTCCTTGTCGGCCTCCATGAACTTCTGCAGCCGCGTGCCGTTGTACGGCGTGTCGCTGCCAGGTGGATGGAGCCTCATCTGCAACGGACGCACGATTGAAGTGAGAATTTCGCAAAAACAAAATGTCTTTTTTTCTATAATTCAACTTTAATGTTTCAAAAGTATTCTAATAAAAAAAAGAAAAAAAAAATTTTGACATTGAATAATTCAAAAGACTATCGTTACAAGTTAAGATGAACACGATCAGTAAAATTGTCTGAAAAATTAATTTTCAAAAGTTACGTACCCATTATTCGTTGTTTTTCAATAGCAAAATATCACGAGAATATATAAGCTAACATTGAAATTCGAACATTTACAGAAAGATTTTTGCGCAAGAAAATAATACACAAAAGTAATAGATAAGAAAAAAAGAAAGAAACAACTAACGTAGATATAAATAGTAAAAGGTACAAAATAAATAATCGAGAATATAATTTGTAAAAGAGAACTAAAAAGAAAATCATAAAGATAGATAATACAAATATAATATTTTTGTCGAAAGTATAAGATACAATTAGTCACCATTAAGTAGGTAATAATTAAATACATTCCAAGAAGTGTAAACGCTAACTACCGTCAGTTTCTTTTTCGGTATATGTCATCGTTATATTTGCTACAACGTCTCATGGTGTAACGTGTTTGTAGAAAAAAAAAGTCATGTCCTCGTAATCATTAAAAAAAATTACATCGTTAAATTGTTAGTTGTTACAGTTAGTGAAGCTAGGAGAAACAAGCGTTGATTAGTACGACTTTCACCAGAACCATTATAGTAGTACAAGTTGTTAATATTACTTACAATTATTAGTAACGTAAAAAGGTCTTAAAATAAGGCATGAAATGCAATAGTTACATGTGTCTCGTTGAAAAAATTAAATTTTATTGCTTCGATTCCAGGGTATTTTTTACAAATAACTAAGATGTATTTTTATCGTAAAAGAAGCAATATATATGTATGTAATTTCTGATGACGAGAATCTAAAAAACCTTATTCTTTCATATAATTAGTTTTATAATACTGTCATAACTCGTTATTTAAAGTTACATAAGAAATTTCTCCTCTAGCACTTATATTTTTCTTACATTTTCGCGAATAATTTGGTTCCCATCTTTGATTATTAAATTTCCCGTAAAATTAACGAAATCACACGCAATTTATAGTTAAAGCTAAATCAATTGCACCAATCATTATAATACCCGAACTATCCCAATGCATTATTATTATCTTCAGCAATTTTATTTTCACTTATTAATCTGGCAAAATTCTTTTGAGATACCTCACAAAAATTTATATATACCCAACGCGCAGAAATAAAATTGCGAAAATTCAAAAAGTCAGATTCTCATCATCCGTTGTCATAGTGTATACAATTATAGGTGAGCTATGTTTAATATCATTCGTATATATAAAATAGAGGCATAGGTAAATGCCTTGATTATTGTCGTATACTACGCAGAGAAAAGTTGGCGTCCAAATCCTCAACCAAAAGATTATTAATATTACCTAAAAATGATCAAGATCAGAATAACCATCATCTCTTTAAAAACTCAGCCCACCAACTTTTCCCCGAACTTTCACTATGTATATATGTATCATCTTCATCTACGTTGTATTAGTAATACCATAATAATATACAAAAAAATCTCGCGCGCTTGTGTGTGTGTGTTATATATCTCTCGAAATACGATTAATGCGTGTGTTTGTAATATGTGTGCGTGTGAATTTCGACGTCCGGAGACAAGTTCGCCATAATCAGCACGCACACTTTCTTTCTCTCTTTCTTTCTCTCTCTCTTTTTTCTCATTCTCTGTCTATTTGTCGGTGTACTCGTTGTCGACAGGCAATAGCTGATCGCCGTCCACGTTCCTCAGTCGCTTCTGCAATTAGAGAAGAGAACGAAACAATGCCGACACCTTGGGTGTATATATGCGTGGAGGATAAGTTGTGTCTTCAATTGGGACGAAGCTCGCAAATGCCGAAGTTACGAATTCTTCGAATCGTTAAAAAGCCGTTACAATTTAGCATTGTTGAAAGTTAATGGTTTCGAATTGCCTCGCAGCCGTAAACGAAGTGTAATTGAAAGAAAGAGTGATGAAATTGTTTTTTTCTTTTTTTTTTAGAGCTTTGTCCTAATTAATGACGTGGTATGAGGGTTTAGGGAGGCGTTAATGTTTCGTGTTACTGGGGATATGCGTCGTGGGGGGAATAATGCGGATTGATCCACTACCAATATATTTCAATCGTTGGTTCTTTTTTTATTAAATTTTTGTTGATGAAGGTTTATGCGATCGGTATTAGAATTATTATTATTATCATAATTAGTTTGGTTGTTGTAAATATAGAATAGCCAATTGGTAAAATAATTATTCTGAAAAAACGATTAATAAAACATTATAAATTTTGATAAAAAAAACATGTACTTATATATTTTAATTCAAATTTTAGTCGCAATTAATCCAACAAAAATATAGCACATGATTTTACGAACAATCACAATGTATATCAGCCAAATGCAAATTCTCTAGCCATAAAAGTCACTTCGTCGACTGACACGATTAACATCCTTAAACGTTATATCGGATCGAGGATACATTTAAATACCCGCAACATCCCAACGACCCGCTTACATATAATCCTGACTCTATTTCACACGCGATTTACAATGCGCCTATACATATAATTGTCCCCTGAAGGATTCAGACTTGCGTAACAGCCTCATCCTGTTCGATAAATTAAAGAAAAAACTACGCGATCGCGGTAGATACACCATAATAAGGATTTCGAAGCAACTCGCGACACTCACCATGATCCTGTACTTCTCCTTGCACGCGTACTCGCTCTCGTCGACGTCGTTGTAGCAGTCGCTCTTGTAATCCTTGGGAATGGGCCCGCCCTCGAACTGGCAGAGCCGCGACAGAGGTTTAGCCTTGACGATCATCTTGTCGAAGCCGGTGGGCTTGTGCACCGGGCAGTAAAACACGTCCGGCGTGTTCTTGTCGAAGACGATACTCTTGCGCATCATGTCGCCCGCCTCGGCCGTCACAAGCAGCGTCTATTTTGATTATTATTTTTTTTTTCGTGTGTAATAAAACTCGGCTTTGTCTTGGAAAATAATCGCGGGAGCAATTATGTATTGGAAGAAAAGGCGCTGCGCTCGAGAGGTAAAATCGTTGTTGTGCAATTGTAATTTATCCGCGCGGATATGGGAGCGCGCATCGTTATTTTGAATAGATATCGGTAGCAAGTGTGCAATTAATCTTGTTGTTAAAAGACAATTATGCTTCGTGAATGCTGAGACGCGGCATGCGAAGATTGCAAAACTACGGGTGTGCAAGTGTAGCTTCGTCGAGATGCCAATCATATCACGTAAATCAAAAATAATCTTTGCATTTTAATATCTTGTTTTGACGTTTAACTCGACTCTGCTTATTAGGTATCTGATGATTGGCTAATGATAAATGAAATTGTATGGTTTCGATACGAGAAATATGAATATTTCGCTTTTTCGTTTCATTAGACGAATCATCAATATTTCTATATTTTTCAATATCAGTATAGGTAGATTAAAAAAAAAATGAATATGAACAAATAAGAAAAAGAAAATCTTGTATCAATTATATATATATTTTTGTACAAAGGGATAACTCCTGTCAATCTTAATAAAATAAAAAAAATATATAGAATTCTTGTTTACATGCCCCTACCAAAAATAATCACGTGATTAATCACGGTAATATCGTGTGAAAAATTGTGTGATTTTCACGTGAAAATTCACGTGAGGTTATCGACCAATTCCTCACGTGATTGTTCACGTGAAAATCACACAATTTTTCACACGATATTCCCGTGATTAATCACGTGATTATTTTGGGTAGGGCAGAAATAACTCCCGATGGCTCTATTAAAATAAAATAATAATAAAATACAATAATCAATTAATGCGCCTTTACACACGGGAGCACTTACAAAAAGCGAACAATTAACCGCCAATTCGTTATAACTCGACGAACAAAAAGCGCGATTCCCAGCGCGTTTACTTATATCTACCTAGAGCACGCAACCACAACACGCGTCCCGCATACTTTATATTCTCTCTCGCTTGCGTAAAACGCTCGCGCTTTCTAGCTAGAGCGAATTCGGCGTTTTGTTAGTTACTCGCATACAAGCGCTGCACGAGAGAGAAAGAGAAATAGTGATAATGAGCGCGGGAAACTATACTACAGGCATGCGCTAGATTTTACGCGCGAATGCACGCGAGTCGATTATTCCGTGGTGTAATGATCAATGAGTCGAAAGGAATGGATAGATAGATAAACCGGGTGTACATGAGTCATTGTGGGTTTCGGTGCAGGTTGCACACACGCGATTGATTAATGGGAGTAATGCCGATGTGAACGTTGTTTTTGTTAAGAATATATTATAATAATTTCAAGGATCGAACTTGTGTATAAAGAGGGTGGTGTAATTGATGTGAATTAATTTTACGCTATGGATATATACAACAACGGTTTTTTTTCCTTTGTTTATTATATTATACTTTTGATTTGGCTTCCACGAGAATTAGACTTACCACAAGGACGGCGACCAAACTGACGACGTAAAAGTCCCCTGTAACAGACAAGAGCGAGAAAAGCATGAGTATACGTGTGTGTGAGTTGATCGGCACAAGTGACGGAGAATGCGCGAGCGGGAGAGAAAAGTGCCGGTTGAAAGGGACAAACGTATGTGCGCGCAGGGAGTGGAAAAACGAATCGGAGTGAGGCAAAACGTATGTGTCCAGTGTGTTATTTTCGCGCGAAGGAACGAGAAGTATTTTTTGTGGGAAAGGTAAAGATGCAGGTTTACGAGGTGTCTCGAGCCGCTTAGGTTGAGACATAAAAAAAGGATTCTTACTTCTATTTTGAAATTTACAAAATTTTTAATTTATCTTGTGAATTATTATCATATTTACTTTTGGTTTACATCTAGCGACCCAGAAAACAACGCTACAATGACGACGCTCTCACGTAAATCGGAAAGAAAAAATTTATGCCATAAGGGGTTAATGGTCAGCGTAAAATATTCATAGTTTTTTTTTTCTTTAATGGCGCACTGTGCACCGACAGTTGCATGCGGAACGTAAAACGGAGAGTGAGTGCGTTGACACACATATCCGTTCGCCCGAGGACTTTAACAGGTGGTCAATAAATTACGAGCGAAGATTTCTAAGCTAGACCTCACAGTTAATAGCTTCGCACCTATTGTCTTCTACGAAGTTACATAAGCGGGACTACTGTAAAATTCAAAAGTTTCGCCATAACAAACCAAAACGAAGTTAGGTATATCTCTGAATTTTGTTCACTTTCTCGGTTTTTTTTAAAACTAAATATTTGCTCATTAGTCAACCTCGTCTCGAGATAGCGAAACCATCGAAAATGACAGCACTTCCCGTGACGATGATTCCACGGAGGATGTGGTAAAGATAAAACTTAAAAAAATAACAAAATAATTAACGAAGGAAGCGTGCGCGTCGAAGGATGAAATTCGGATTAGTAGGTCGCTGCCTCTCGCTATCGCCGAAATTACGTTTCATTAAAATCGCACTTTCGCCCGCTAATTGCGACTCGAGCGCGCTCACCTCTAGGTGTAAGCCGCATGATCGACGGGAGAAGTAAAAGCTGCATTGTAATATACGGTAATTCGAGATAATAGGAGGGAAATTCGTGATGAAGGGGAATTTTGGAGAGCAAGTGTTTTTAATCGATAGTGTATAAGAGTGCAGTCGGCGCGCAATTAACTGCGTCTCGGAAAAATAATCGTTTGTAATTGAGTCGTGGAGAAACGGGTGTATACCGTTAGTTTATGGGACTATCGTGAAAGGAATCGATCATTTTCTACTCTTTCTAGATCGACGGCTTCTATATCTTGTTTATGAGTTGTCCTGAAAAACTAGTTGTAAAATGAAAGATACTCGGTTGCTTTGTTAACATGAGTGAAACTTGAAATCGTCAAAGAGAAGATTTTAATTACCATTAAAAGTATATGTTTAGTGTGTATAAGACTCGATGAATTAGAAAATTTTAACTTTAACTGCGCAGTTGCAGTTCTTTTCTATATTTCGGCAATTGAAATTGAAATTCCCGCATGCGCACTTATATTGTCGCAACGACGAATACTATTATTGTCGCACTTTCGCTTTTTTTCCCTCGATGTCGTGCAACAACGGTTCGGCCGGCAAATTATCGGGCCGCGTAGACAAAGAAAAGTTCGCGAAGTTCGCGATAATTGGCGATTGTGATCGTCGTTGAATATAATCGCGGGAAAGCTGGGGGCGGAATTGGTCGGGAAATGCTTTTAATTCGTTTTGATTCGGTCGAGGAATTCGTTAGACGCTTCATTAGAAAAAACCAAATTACTTTTTAGCTTACCCTATTTTCTTCGTTTTATATTTATTTCAATGAAAAATCAAAATACAAAACAAAGCCGTTTTATTTATTCAATTCGCAATAAAAAATAAATACACGTTTTTTGACTAGCTAAAAAAAGCTCAACAAACAAAACCAACGAGTACCTCAATTCATCAAAATTAATCTTTTCATTATTCAACAACAAAAACTTGCACTCAACCATCATCTTTTCACTCTATATACATCCTTCACCACCGCAATAATAATTCTAAACTACACCCCGATTAACTTCACTCCAATTCGCGCATCCATCATACTACAGCTGCATCATTCTCTCCTCTATCCGGAGGTCGATAACACGCGCGTGCGCGATTATCGAATTAGCCGGGGTCCGCGTGCGCGCGCGGCGTCTTTCAATTGCCCCTGCACTGCGAGATCATCGCGACACGAGTTAAAAGCCGCTGACTGGTTCAAAGGAAGCGATCATACTGTCTTTGTGCGCGAATCATATGGGGGACATTGTTGTTTGCCAGTGAGAGACGCAGTCAGTGGAGTCTGAGTGCTGGGGCACGGAGTGAAATGGTTGTTTTGCTTAGTTTCGGTATATACGTTGTATTATCAATGCTATATGTTGAGAGTATAACATTTCTTTGTAAGGCTTCAATTTTTACGTAATATCGGTGAATTCATAGCAGATGCGAAGAGCTCTGAAGTGTATTTACGACTTGCTGCGACGCCACAAAGCGACTTTAGCAATTCGTAATTATTACAAACGGCGTCAAATAAAAAGGATCGAAATAGGCTATTGTTCTTTAACTCGTATAGACAGTGACAATGAGGGGAATTTTTCTCTGTTGCCTAATTGAGCGAATTGGCCCGATTGTCACGTATGAGATATATATAGGTTTATTTTCTTTTGTAGGCCACGCGTGTACAGATAGATTTTTTGTCCTTTCTTCGCTTTCGATTTCGTCCACACGCCTTCTCGATTGGTTTCGATCGTATAGCCAGCAGATTACTTTCACGCGTGTGAATAAGTTATGTACTTATCAGATATATCTCATCTCCGGATCCGGCAGTGCTCTCTTAGATTTTTAATGTTTTTCTAATTACTTGCTGATATGAATATAATGTTAGAACATTAAGATATTGCCGGAAATTCCGTCGCGATATATATATGTCCAATATGCGTCATCTATAAAAGCATATTTCTGTATTTTTTTGGGGTATAAGTACTGTAATTTATTATCGTAAAGCATAATTTATCATTTTCATACATGTTTGACCAAAATTTTACTCGAACGTCATATAAGTAAGTACCTTACTGGAGAGTAACAATTTCTCATTTACGACGCGGTATTGACCCATTTGAATATTTTATGCTAATTTAATGTATTTAAGTGCTTATTTGCTTGAATAATATGATCACCAATAATAAACTCATTCCACTTTCGGCCCTAACTCCTATAAGAATAAACCTTTATTAATATTGAATTTTTCATTTATATGTCACATTCTATTTTTAGTTTAATATTATAGTTGTGCTGGCGTATATGATGAAATATTTTTACGACCATAACGAGTATCATCAGTTACATAAATAAAAATAATTAGATTATATAGAATGATGAGAAATAGGAAGTCGTTCCTATTATAGGAACATTGTTCAACTTATTTGGTATTAATTATACCTACATGGGTGCAAAATACGTTCCCATACCGATCATTGCAAGTTTTATATAATTCAACACAATGGACCGAGGCAGGTTGTAACTGGCTTCATAACTTTGTTAAATTAACGAAGACAATTGAAATATTACATATAGACCCTTTGATCAAAAACGTAATCGTTAATCAAAACATACATTCACTGCACTCATTCACTTATACCCGAAAACACACCCGTCAGCTATACACGCCTCCCAATAAACCAAACCACCTTGGTACCACTACTACTATACAACACCCAACGACACACCACACATCCCGTCCGCGGAATTCCGCTCGACGAGGCATCGCACAAGATCGCCCGAAGGCTCTCTTCCCGTACTCCCTCTCTTCCTCTCACGCACGCACAGGTGACTCATTACGCAGAGGTACCTACCGATCTCCCAAAACAGCCTCACTCTCACCAAATATGTATGTACGTATATATATACTGCAATAATATACTCACTCATGGTTGGGGATGATGCGTGATATGTCACTGCAATGGTTGTGTACGTGTGCAACGGTACACGCGCTGGGAGCACACTTATACCCGCGTGAGAGGATACGCTTTGCTTGTTTGCTTGCTAGCGAGACGCTCGCCGCTCGTCGACTGACTGAGCAGCAGCAGCCGTGAGCGAGCGCTCGCGGTTCACGCGCACGGATAGAGAAAAGGAGAGGAGAGGAGAGCGAGAGTATATAGGTAGGAACGCTGTATGGATGCAGCCTTTCTTTCGTGTGGTTATATGGTTTGTTTTTTGGAGATGGAGATTGAGATCTGGAGGTTCAAGGGAAAAGTATGTTTTTCTTTTCTTTTTGAGGATTTTATGTGGCAGGTAGGTATGTGGTGGGATGTATAAAGGAATTTCAGTTTCGATGTAAGGATATATAAAGGACGCGGTGCGATAGCCCAGGAGAATAATAATGAGCTCGTATAGAAAGTCGAAATTAGTTGGAGATTGTGACCGAATGGGTTCTTTTGTCACCTACATCCTTTGGCGTCGTTTATTTATATTTTCATTTTTTTTACGTGGGAGTGTCCCTTGGTCGTTCTCCCGTTACAGGATGTATTGTATATTTTATATTATAGAACGCGTTATATTAAAATAACATTCTGATGGTTCTATTAACTTTGACGTAGTTTTTATAATAACGATCGAACGACAATGTTTGATTTAGATCGGCTGATTGCAGCGGATTTTATCTCGAGAGCGGATGCTGAATGGAACTGGACCGGTGAAAGTAAAAGGACGAAAATAAAATTATGTAAAAGGTTCTCGTCAGTCCAGAGCATTGAGTTGATAAAGCTACAAAAACCATAACGAAATTACTTTTTCAAATCTTCGTGGGAGAGTGTTCTCCATTATATCATCATACCTTTATCATTCATTAATTAAGATTAGATTCAGTTATAAACCTCGATTTTCTCCCACTGCACGCGCATTTTTTTAGCAGCGTTCTCTATAAATTCTCTATCTCGCGCGCGCGTCGCTGAAACGATTTAACGGACGCAACGAGAGATGTGCCGTTACATGATCGTAGGCGTTGTCATATATTTTCTCCTCCGCAGATTTTAATACAGAAGAAGTAACGGATTTCGATATGTTTCGCCGATTTTCGACTGCGAAGGAAAATATTAGGATTCTATATTATTCAATCGTTCAAAGAAGGAAGTGAAATTCACGCCACTCCTACACGACTTTAGTATTCGGCGGAGAGAAATCCTTGACAATGCGGCAACTTCTTGCGCCGCCGCTATTAAATGTGAAATTCCCAGAATAATTGGCAGCGTTTTACGCTCTTCCGATTAAAAAAGTTCACTTACACCGCCGCGGTGCAGGTTACGAATTCCCGAGCGTCGTCGTCGTGCGGTTCGAGATCGGCGTGCTAAAAGAGTTCAATGAATAAAAGAGCTGTGAGCGCGCGCCGCGCGGATACTTGACGACGTCGCTATTTGGTGCGGGAGCGAATAAAAAGCGAAGAATAGCTATGGCTTTCTACGATATAAACGACGAGTTTTACGTCGGCTTTTTGCCCTGACGTTTGAGGAACTACAGTGACGCTGGAATTGGTTTGATGACGAGCTAAAGTTTTAAAGATAATGTGAGAAAAACGTTTTAATATCTTTAATAATGAAAAAAAAGTAAAATGGTTCTAGAAACTTTCATTGAATAGAAAACTGTAGGTATTCGTTTATAATAGGAAAATTATATACACAGCATCATTGCACATTTCGGTTTTAAAAAGGCGAAATTTGACTACAACTATAAAAATGTCACCTCATCTCTTATGCTTGCTCACACCCGCGCGCTCCGCTCGAATAAACCCATTCTGCGGAAAAAGGCGCGGAGAGCTGAACCGCGTGAGTGACGCCGCGAAGAGTCAATGGATTTTCGAGGATAGGTGGGCGTATACGTATATATACACGCGGCCTCGTCCTCGCCTTATACAGGTTCATCGTCATCCGACTGTAATAAGTACACACACGCGCGTGCGCTCGAGATTTCGCAAGAGCGGATACCTACAAGTGTGATTTTAGTTTCTGCGCGGTCGATGCGGAAGATCCGATGTTGGTTCTATGGTGTGATCATGGGAAATCGTTTTTGCTATATGAGATGAGATAATATTGATTTGACGAATTGAGGTCAAAGGGTTTTCGATTTTAACTTTTTTGAAAAAGGCTGCGGTAATTTTATATCTACACTCGCTAACAACGTAATCTGAGAAGAATGTTCTGAAACTTTGACGAAGTGAAATTAGCGCGGATTAACATTTAATTTGTTATTAAAATGTATGTAACAAGAAATCTCACTGCGACAATTTCACTTCGTCAAAATTTGAAAAGATTCTTCTCAGATTACGTTGTTAGCGTGTACAGGAATGGACAATATAAATGATCTTTTGATTATATACATAATTTAATTTAGAAAACTAATTACGTTATAATTTTTTTTTTTTCTAATGGATGTATTTAATATTCTCGCCAATAAAAGTAAATTTATAAACAGAACAATATTTAAAGCATTTGTAGTTCTATAATACCTTTCGAAGAGAAAGGGGAATTACAAGTTTATGCATTGAGCGATATGCATCGTGTTTGAATGCACCAAATGTGATAAATGATTGCCGCCGACCTCGCGAGTGCACTTATTGTTTTTACTCTTCGATTGAGTCAAGGATAGTGAGTACTTGCATCACTGATACGGAAATCCTTAACACAATTAATCTCGTAAAAATATTTGGCATATTTGAGTACACTTTAAATCTAATGCCAGCAGTAATAGTTAAAGGAGATTTTTGTGAAAGTAGATAATTGTGAGGGAATTGTAATATTTTAAAAGTGAAAGGTTCATTGAGCGCCTTATTTCGAATCTCAAATAGGTCTTTTTATTTATTTTTTTCGAATATATTATATACGTAATTGTCAATTGCATTCCTTATTAACAAAAAATGAAAGAAATGTTCATTACAGAATAACGTTATCTGTTTCTAAAAATAAATAATAAAGTAATTAAGATCAATTGTAGAATATAAAACTATAATGTTAGCAAAAATTAATAAATTTCATTTGTTGTTTAACAGATTGTTCTTGTGAAAGATATTATAAGATGCAGAAAAAATTATTTTAATAATACTTCAAAGTTTCTAAAATAAAGTAGAAAATTGGTAACAGAAAATTGAATTAGTAAAATATTAGTTTTGACTTTATACATCTTATGTATCTAACACGCATCTTTGTGTCTCTGCACGTCTTTTTACGTTCACGTATAAATATGTATAAAGTAATAAATAACTTCTTCGCTTTAACGAGTCTTCAAAAATTCCCTGGATACACGAATATTTACAAAAAAGAGATTAAGAAATGCACGAATATTAAGCGTTATCATACATCTTCTGTACTCCCGGTCGATGAACTTTGAGCCTCTTGTCGATCTATTTCTTCTTTTTGTTTTACTTCCTTTTGACTTTCATTTTCCACAGCTTTAGCTTCATCTTTACTTTCTTTACTAGCCTCATTTTCTTGACCTTTCTTCTCCTCCTCCTCCTCCTCCTCCTCTTCTGATTCACTTTCCGATGGAGGAAAATCTGGCATTGCTAAAAACATTCATCATCCATGATATACTAGCAAGGTTAGAAGAAAAAAAAATAGATCAATTAGATAATTACCTAGCCTGTCTTGCCTTTCTTGTCTGGCTTTGGCCAAGAATTTTTCCTGAGCTTCTATGATTTCTTCGCTAGTGGTACAAGATGCATAGCTCTCCAGCAGTTCTTCATTGAGCTCTAAGAATGAATGTCCCCAAGAAAATTTGTTGAGGTAGAAGTTGGCTTCCTCTGGAAATCCAGTGATAATTAGTGTGGCTGCTATAGCTTCCACACAACTTAATTGACATGGTTTTCCATAATTTATTGGATTTGCAGCCACAAGAAATGGCAGTAACCTTGGATGTGGAGTTCTCATTCTATGAAATGGAGTATCGTCCAGTCTAGCCCAACTACAATCTACGACAGCACAACCATTTTCTTGAATTATATCTTTATCTTGAGGACTAACGCACTGGAAAATAAAAATGTATGCAAATTAATAATCAAGAAAGTGTATTAAAAGTAAAAAACCTAGTGAATTCTAATAAAATAATTAGTCAGTAAGCAAACTATAAAAATAAGATTAAAAAATTGGATCAAGTCTAATTATAGGTCCATTAAAAAAAAAAAAAACATGCGTTTTCTTTTTCTCAGATATATAATCTTTTGTTATTGCTATACAGATATTAAATACTGTTATTCTATACAGATATATAATCCTTTGTTATTGCTATACACATATTAAATACTGTTATTCATTGTAAAAGTTTAATGACACATCTTAGATTTAAGTTTAG
>UXGD01002270.1:0-27202 GCA_900474315.1 Torymus auratus
GTAACAATTGATATTATATATTTGTTTTAATCCAAATTTTGAGTTTGTTCTTATGTGAATATTTCTTTATGTCTAATTTATTGTTTGGTACATTTTTTTTGTTATTATCTTTCATTACGACAAAATTTTCTTTGTCGCCAAATGTAATAATATAAAATCTATTATGTTGTTTTTATAGACATTAATACAGATATCGGCTTTATTTGATGATAATTATACAAATGATAATAATACAGTTAGTACTACTTCGCATGGTCGAATATAATTAATTCAAATGTATAGCGATAAAAATACGAATCAAATAAAAGAATTTAGAAAATCGCTCAAACTTTATTATAATCTAAAAGTAGATCAATTTATTCTCATTTTCGATCGTAAACGACAAAGGCAGTAAACAATACGAACGTTTATAAATGAGTTTGTAAATGAATTTCAAAAGTAGGAAACTAAACTAATTACCTACAAAACTCATAACCATTCACCCACTTCTAAAAAAAAAGAACCATTCGCAATCTCATTACATAAAATACCCAAACAATCCCTCATTATCTATTTCTTCTCTCGAATCCGCAACAGCCATTTGAATCCATAATCATAACTCCTTTTTACCGAACCATCAATACCCTCCTCTCCCGATCTCTCCTAGTAACCTTATTAAATAACCCACCTTCCCGATCCTCACCCACAACATTTCTTCTTCTTCTTCATCCATACCTATATACACGAGCGCCGCGCGCGCGCGCAACTGGTGGCGAATTCGACGCGCCGCGCGCGCGAGGTGAAAAAAAGAGAGAGAGAGAAAAGAAGGAGTAGGAGGAGCGGGCGATGTACAGGTCGACGAACCAGCGCAGCCAATCGCGCGCGCCGCGCGGTCCCTGCACCTGAATCCTAATGAGGCCCATCGGGGTATATAGGCGCCGGGAGCAGCGAGCGCTGCCACGATTTTTCCCGCACACACGTCCTCTCCTCGTCGCCAGGAGCTGAGAGAGAGCAGCGAGAAGGTGAGTGTCTTCTTCTCTAGATCTTTGGTATCGTTCATAAGCGAGGCGATTGTTTAAGTGTGAATGGAGTGCGGAGATTTTGCTTTTTTACGCGGGAAAAGTGCTGTGATCTGTTTCTGGTGGTTTTGAACTTTGGTTAGTTTAATATTAAAAATCGGTACGGGAAGTTTGATTTTTTTTTTAACTCGATAAGGTAGAAGTTTGACGAAGGTTATAGTTATTTCTGGGTATGTTGTTGTTGTAGTTTGTGCGAATGATTTTTTATACTTTTCATGAAATTTCTTCAACGTGTACTCAAATGTATTACTATAGATTGAATTACTGTTGTTTTATTTTACGTTGGAAAAATATCAATAAATACAAAAAAATTATTAATAAATGCTTTGAAATTGATGAAATTTTGCGTGATAAATGGACAAAAACATCGATGTGTAGGAGTTTATTAGGAGTTTGGTAAATAAAGCAGGATATATATTATCTATGTTTTATTACAATGTAACGAACCTGCTGATGACTTCCGTAGAACTTGTTTACGGGAAAATGATCGAAATTTAAAATTCAAATGGCTAATTCCACCTGTCAATAGTAGCGATAAACCATACATTTTTAAACTGTTATAAGGACGTGTGAAAGGAACAACAGTTATGAATGATTCTATTGTGTTCGGTGCTTTGACATTTATTGCCTTCATAATTGCTTTATGACTCGTTAATGTCTAATTTATTCCTATTACATAGCGACAACAAATATATTAGATACGATCGTTACGAATACCCCACCAATCGTTAAAATTTACGAATTTTATAATCAGATGCTGCACTTCTTTGTTTTATACTATTGCAAAACTTTCTCATCTTTATAATGAAACCGCGATCCAATCAATTTTTTTTTTCAATTAGTAATCACTCGATATAACGAAAGATTCTCTTATATCAGACTATTGCAATTAATCAGCGGCACTTTTACTCCACTTCACATTGACATCACATAACAGCTGATCTGACGCGATTTTCCGCTCGCGATAACACTTGGACAACAAAATATCTCCTCTCCAGCAATCCATGACGCTCCGCAGTACCGTAATTTCGTCACTCTAATCTACTTCGCTAAACTCTTTTCACCCGTACAGAGCGCGATTCGATAATAATTTTTCAACCCAGTGAAAAGAACGCAAAAAATCCGACTGTCATCGGGTCGAGATTGAACTTCGAGTAGCGCACGCGATGACGATAACAAACAGGCGCACGCTCGTCCGATTTTTCCGCGCGGCGCTTTCTAAATTTCCCGCTGAAGCGCAAAACTTTCGGTCGATATCGCTATATGTATAATAATGCCGCGCGCTTTTTTTATCGCTCGAGATGTGCGCGTGTACAACGAGGTGGAAGCGGCCTATAATGAGATGTGAAAGTGTTCCGGTAATACCTACGCGCGGGCTAATGATGAGGGTTTCCATTATTATTATTTTTTTTTAGGGCAAAGCGCGTGGTTTTAATGAGCGTAGAAGTTATATAGTGAAATTGTATACGGAAAGTGTGGAGAAAAGTTGGTCGAGCGTCTGGTATCATCATGTTTACATGGCATTTCAACGCGTTAAATTATAAAAACATAATAAACCCGTATAAGACTCTTTTCAATCCATAGCGGCCACGAACAAAGATTAGAAAAGCATTGGTATGGGGAAAACGTCGATAACCACGCGCTATACTTAGGAAGTATAGACAAAAAAAAGGAAGGAATCACTCGGCGCTGCTCTTTGTTTTTTTCCCATAATGAGGGGACGACGCACGGCGCGACTTTGAAATTTCGCATTCAAAGTGCATCGGCGCGAGGAAGGCGAAGGCTGCGCTCCTGCCGCTACGGCGATATATACGCAGCGCGCATCTTAATGACGAGTGGATAAGGCGAGAGCGTCCGGCGATCGACTCGTCAAATGTTCCGTGAGAGAGTGATGGGGCTACGGTTGTTTAGGACGAGGGTGGGGAGTGGTTTGTTTGTTTTCTTCGGAGCTTTGCGGTTATTTTGAATGAATTCTTTTCGTTGGACGAAATAGATGAGGATTGTAAAGGTGTCACATGTTTTTAAACGATTAGAATTTAATTCATCTTGGTGTAAAGAAACAGTTGGGAATCTTTTTGATGAACATTGTATATGACAAAAGAAGCGTTTCGTTGATAGGTAATGAGAGTGGATGGGAATGAATGTAAAATGAAAAAAGAAATCTTCGATGATGCGAGGGCAGTATAGTGATTTTAACATTTTCAAAGTCAAGAACTATATGAGCTAAACGCGATGACAATTGGAAAGCAATGAAAAGTTTTGAAAAATCCAATTACGTAAGATCGATGGAACTGAATATTACGTCAAGACAATTATAATTTCAGCATTGCTTTTACTATCGGCCGCTCTATATATAACCGACGCTATAGCCGCGTCATTGCGCGTATCGCAAAACTAATCCTTCCGCGTAAAAATAGTCATTGACACTTTTAACTTCGACTTTTCATCAAATTTTATCAATTGTTTTTCCCGCAGTGCTAAGCACTGTGTCGAAAGATTTGCTTTTTCCCCTTTTCGTTTTCTCGGTATAATATATACGGAATTAAAAGCGTCGCGAATTCCCTCGGTTTTCCCGTTTATACCGTTAATTATACAGCTTTCGAATGAACTTTATCATCCTTCAATCAGAAAAGAGCCACCTTCTCACCTACATACACATCGCAATCATCATCCTGCACGCATTCTTCCTCGCTCCATATTCCAAGCAACAACAACAGCGAAGCAACAAGAAATAGTAATAAAACGGCTGCACGACGTCCCATAAAAGTGGCGATATATGCGTATAACGAGAGAAACACATATACCATACGCACGTGCATCGCGAGCGAGCGAGTTTATACGGTCCCGTTTGCATTTGCATGCAGCAGTGCTCGCAAACCTTATATCGGTGCGCTGCGAGAATTATTAAACGACGATTTCGAAGGTCTACGTACGCTGCTCACCACCAATCCATAGCACGCGAAAGAAATTATTACGAAATATATATATATATATTATAAATGAAAATTAATGCGCGTCGGGGTCATGTGTGCGTAATTTTCGTCCGGCTGACGTAGGTAAACTGGCGCGAAGCGGCAACTTGTCATCTCGCTGATTGATTAAATCGAGAATGTGCCGCATTTGATTGCCGGTGTTTATATGCGGGCGTATGTGGTTTTTCGCTCGAGTTGATGCGCTATTCGATGTGACAGCACAGCCTTAATTTGATTGAAATTCGGGTGTATTTGCGGCGGTCTGGCGAAAACAATTCCTTATCGATCGGGTCTGCGGATTGATAATTTTATTTTGCACAAGGAAATATGCAAATATAATAGCGGTGATTACAAAAATTTTCATGCTCTCGTTGACTTAGTTTGCATTATTTTTGTAGATTAAATTTATCACGCTATTTTATGCATTATACATTTATTCCAAAGTATATACTATTACAAGGATAATATGACAAAAACTTTATTGAACTCATCAACACTGAAGTACTTTCCCAAACCCTATATAACCATCATTATCCAATCGCACCAATAAAAAATTCCACAAAAATCGCAACAAGCCATCCAGGTGTTACCAATCTCATCTATAAACCTCTCCTCTCCCCGCAGCTAATCCTCCTCCTCCTCCTCCTCTTATTACTCACCCATCAATCAACGGATTAATCACCGATCGAGAGTAGAAGGAAAATTGCCGTCGCCGCTTCCGACGGGAATTTACACTATACCCTTCATTCTTCTCTATATAAGTGTGTACGAAAATAATTGCGAAATACAGCGCCACCGCACAATTTACGCGCGCGCGCGCTCTGTCGTATCGCGTCTTTTTCTCGCGTTTTTGTCTCGCTGCGCGATTATGCAGTGGCTGCAGCGCGCAGCACAAGTGAATCGGAAACGCCGCGGTTTGACGCCCGCGCGGCGGCGGCGGCTTTATGTTTTCGAGCGCGCGAAAAGGTTGTATAAGAAAGAAACTTGGATTGGGAAATTTAGCGGTGATGTTGGGAAGATAGGAGGTTTGTCGATCGGTGGTTGGCGGTTGGTATGTGACGGAACGTGGAATATTCTTGAAAGAAGGAAAAAGGATGTAGATTCATCTGTATTACAGTAGTTTAAATATGATTACAATTGTTAATTTAGTATAGTGTAAACAGAAGTGTAAAATTTTTCGGCTAAAATAGAGCAATTTTGTTTAAATTAAAAAATTTCATGTTTTTCAACAAGATTAAATCAATAGAGTTAACATTGAATAACTAACGCAATAAGGCATTTGAAATCTGGCACACAGTATTGGAACATGACAGGTTGATAACAGTATTTCGCAATAATTAGCATTTTAAATGGAATTTTTGAGATTTTAGCAAAAAGTAGGTAAAATAGAGGGACTTTTTTTGAAAAAAAAAAAGAAACACTTTATGCGAATGTCTTTTACAATTTTATGTGTTTTACAATCGTAAAGCACCGTATCGTGTATATTCTAGAACATCCGAACGATGATAACGAGCTCCATTCATAGACGCTATTGCTAGCGAAATGGCCTGAAACCATATAATCAGGAAGCGTTTGAATTTGAAATTTACGGATTTCAGCAATAAATTTTATGCCTATATACGAATTGCCTTGAACAGCTCAGCAGCAGCCTATTCTCAGAACAGCTCGTTGTATTTTTCTAGAATGAACGTTTCCTATGGCAAATGATAAGCAATAACACCTACTAACGTAATTAATACTCGTTGCGTAATGATTGATTGTCACTTATATTTTCTCATAACTGTGAATCACTGTCCTCTCATAGAATCTCACATTTCCTTCGTTCGAAATGGTAAATTATATATCAAACATCCTGACGTGCTACCGTTCCCAATATTCTTCCTAAACCTCGCGATAACATACATCTCGAGAGCTTCATAATTCAGTGCAAAATTAGGTTGAGGTCAGACCGCGCGAACGCGATTATCACAGACGTCAGTCAGCCAATGTTTGTTGCCACTTTATTAGCCTTGAACTTGAGGGGAGAAACACGAAATTCACGAATCCGTGACAGAAGTGAAACGGAAATCGCTAATATCAATGAAAACGTGTTTGACGCGCGAAGCCTAACGGTTAAACCAACACGCGAGCCATTTTTATTTTTCGATATAGAGAAACAGGACGTTAATCTCGCGGCGACGAACGGAGGTGTCGGAATATATATGCATTAAAATTGAAGTCTATACATACGTTATAACGAGCCTCCCTATTTATTTTAACACTGATCCGCGTATATTGTAATCTAACCGTTCCCGTCAAACGTATATATAATTTTCAAACGTCAAATTCCGCACTACATTCAAACACATAATTTAGCCACTCAATATAACCACCACTCATATATTCTTCCTCTCTCAGGCTCAACGATTTTTACAACCCGCAGCGTGGCTCAGCCGAAATCCCTCTCGCGCATAAACTCAAACCCGTTCTCCGATAAACCTCGACGTCGTGCGTAACGGTCGCATAAAAGACGATTTTCGCGATCTCTCGTTCTCTCTCTCAAGCCTCTTATCTCCAATTAACGGAGCACACCCATATGTATACACGCGCCGCACACTACAGGATTATCATTATATAGGCGACAGCGGTATATATATGTATTTTCGAGAACTGCGCGCGCGCGCTCTCGTATAACGGGGCAGTCGCGTGTCATCGATCATCTGCCTGGGTATATAATATGCCTTTTTAAAACGAACGAGAGGAAAACCGGTCGCGGTGCGTTGGTTTCTCGGTTTGCCTTTATAGACGCTCTCTCGATGTGTGCGTGTGTCCTCTTAAAAGCACCTCCGCAGGATGTACCGCGGTGTTGCTCGAGGGAACTGCCGGAGTTGTTGTCAGAGTGTCTTCGAGCGTGGTAGCGGGAAGGTACTACGGAAAATACGACGCTGAGGTACGGGTGTGTGTGTATATAGTTTTTTTTCTGGAGGATTTTTGGTTTGGTGGAGGGACGGTAGGGAAACTTGTTGCTGGGGTGGCCAGATTATTCTTTGCTCTGTTGGGGTGAATGAGAAAGAGTGTGTTGAAGATGTTTGATATTAAAAAAAAATATTGAATGATTTCTGTTTACTACCTTCCTTTTTAATTAATGTAAAGTATACTACAATAAACTATTAAAGTTGAAAAAAAAATACTGTTGTTGTTGAACGTTGCTTATACTTTCTTTAAATCTGTTAACAAATATGATGGCAACTTGATAATTCTTAGGATTTCAATATCGTCAGAGGTGATTTTGTTTGTTGCGTTAGAAAATATTTTTATTTGTACCTGATAATACACTTATTAATTAATAAATTGTAATACTTGTTATGTCACTTCACTTATAACCCTTCCCGGTATAACTGCATGCAGTGTGTGATAAGAGAGATAAGACCAGAGATTAACTTCTGTGATTCATCCTTTCCTTTCATCGCGAGTACCTGTCACGTTTTACCACAATTCTGCTCAGTGCAGTTGTTACTTTGTTCTCGCGAGGATCCCTTCGGCAAAATTGTCTTTGAGGTGCATTTACTATACCTGCAGTAGTTAACAACAAACTCCTAATTTCTTTGATCTCGTTCATTTAGAGTTCCGCCCAAAGATGATATTTTTAATAAAATTTTATTAATTTTATTATTTTTTGTTGCTTTTCAGGACCTATAGAACCATGAATCCACAGGCGGGAAAGCTGTTGCTTTCGCTTGGAGCCCTTGTCGCTCTTTTCGCTTGCAGCGCTGTCGGTAAGTCTTTGTTTGTTCTATAATAATTTTAAGTCACTGTTTATAAATTTTTTTAATTGTGAATTCTTAATTTTTAAATGATAAATATTGGTTGTTAAAATAATAAAATGTTATCTCTTAATCTCTATAAGTAGAAAAAGCAAATCAGTAAGACAATGCACACGAGATTTAAAAGAATTTGTATTAGACGCGACTTTTTCAGATAAATTTTGAAATGTTATAGTATGCAAATAATGCAAAATGTATTTGATAGAGAATAGCACCAAGAAAATAACACATTGAGACCATACTATTATATGAACCTAATATATGAAATTCGTTTGTATTAAGCGTGCTTCAGTAATTATAATGACCATCATAATATAACTATTACAATAATATGAATTTTGATATATTACCATTTGCAGTGACATTCGTTAAAATACACACAATTGAAGCACAAACACAGACGCACACCCAACAACCCCTAAACTCATATCATATCCCTTTTCCGCAGCGAGCGAGCAGCCCGGCCGCGTCGTCTGCTACTTCAGCAACTGGGCGGTCTACCGTCCAGGCATCGGTCGCTACGGCATCGAGGACGTGCCCGCCGACCTCTGCACTCACCTCATCTACTCGTTCATCGGCGTGAGCAATGTCACCTGGGAGGTGCTCGTGCTCGACCCGGAGCTCGACCTCGATCAGGGCGGCTTCCGCAACTTCACCCAGTTGAAGAAGAGGCTTCCCAATCTGAAGACCGAGGTCGCCGTCGGTGGATGGGGCGAGGGCGGTCGCAAGTACAGCGCCCTCGTCGGCGTCAAGCAGAGGCGTGACACCTTCATCCGTAGCGTTGTCCGTGAGTATCCGAGATGCTGGAGTATTGTTGGTTGATGTGGTCGCTTATAGGAGGGCACGGAATTGATTCGTTATAAATAGTTGAATAGTTAAATTTTCTTATTTAAAAAAAGTTAATGTACGCTACTAAAATAATTGATATGCCCACTATTTCGGAAGTGCACAACTTTCAATTACTATTAACTACTTTTAACTACTATTTTATATTTAGAGAGTAGATTTTAATTTGAGTGTTTTACGAAAAGAGTTCATTGATAGAGAAAAATAATAAAATTTTCGAAAATAGGCCTTATAATAAATAAATTTAACTAACTAGTAGAGAGTCAGAGGTCTGGATCACAGATTTGGCTAAAACTTTTGGATAGGTTTTTGGATATAGAAATATGAAGAAAGCTGCGATAGTAGACCCGAACGCTCAAAAAAACTCTAGTTCTGGTCACTTTTAGCTTCATTTTGAAAAAAGTCTTGAAAAAACCTTTTCTTGAATTGGCAACTATTTAACATTAGGAAGTCTTTAATATCATTTCAAGTAGAGACGGGTAATACTATAAAATGCGAGCTTTCATTTGCCTTATTAAGGGTTAAAAAATTCCTTCTAAAGCTATGAACGTTTAAAATTGAGTAACAAAGGTGCACCAAAATACGCAGGCAGTCGAACAGTGAATTTTGGGGATTAAACAGTACATTTTCGATGCTCAACTTTAAACTATATTATAATTTCGGAAGGAATCGACATTTTTTAATTCCTAAAAAAGTAAATAAAAGCTCACTTTCATTAATTTTATTTATTCTACCTGAAATGATATTTAAGACTTTCTATAAAGTTAAATAGTTGCCGTTTCAAGAAAAGGTTTTTTTTTAAATCTTTTTTCAAAATAAAGCTAAAAGTGACCGGAACTTTAGTATTTTGTTTTGTGTTAGGGTCTAATATTGCCGCTTTCTTCATATTTGCGTATCGAAAAACGTATCCTCAATTAGTTTCAGCCGAATCCGTGAACCAGACCCCGATCCTCTCCTTGAGAGTTTGAATTTGGTTCGAATAAATATATTTGTATGAATGCCATAAACCATTTTATAGCTTTAGAGGTGTTGTCGCTTGTAATACGTCACAAAGTGAGTCTAAACTGGCCGTACTTAACACTTTAGTAGCCTGTAAATTAACCGTCAAATATCGTTGTGGATGTTTGATTACATATACTTTTATGTGGATGCTAATTCCCAGCAACGTCAGGTTTATTAACTATACAAATATTTTTCACAAAAAGTATAATCTTACGCATATTTAGTACTGCATCAAATGCATAAAATAAGGTTTAAATATTATTACATAACACTATTATATCAATTGGTTCAATCAACGAATACAATTTCTATATTTTGCACAAGAGAAATCGACAAATCAAACGATCATCAAATAAAACTTCTCAAGTCAATCTACTGCTAAAATTGATCTCAATTTAAGGACGATTCACGCTACACAATTACCCCCGTTTAAACTTAAATTGATCTATCTTCAACGAGGCAATCGAGAAGCCGCTATACACGTAATGACAAACCTCACGCGAACAACTTATCCCAGCTCACGTCTATATAATACCACATCAAACCCAATCCACTTACGAAAATTCTTTTAAAATCGCTAAAACAATAAAACGCCTCGTTTGCCCGACATATATCAGAGTTCATGAAGAAGTACGACTTCGACGGATTCGACCTCGACTGGGAGTATCCAGCAGCGGCCGACCGTGGCGGCAAGTTCTCCGACAAGGACATGTTCTTCTATTTCGTCGAGGAGCTGAGGAGGGCATTCGACAAAGAAGGCCGCGGCTGGGAGATCACCATGGCCGTGCCTCTGGCCAAGTTCCGCCTGCAGGAGGGCTACCACGTGCCTGAGCTTTGCGAGTGAGTGATTCCTTTTTTTTTTCATTAGTATATACAAGATGGATGGATTGGGTAACCGATACGCTGAGTTTAGTGGTATAAAGATGGATGTGTTATCCCATCAGTGGTGTTGCAAAAATTTTAGAAAAGAGAAGAAGAATACGAAATAATCTTGTCAGAAGACTCCGGAAAATTATATAGATATCTCTACAAAAAGTACTAATTACAGAGGCCCACGAAAAGAAAAAAAGTAGATTGTGCTAGAGACTAGACCCATTATTTTCGCTCCCTAAACATGATTTTCAAGGTCGAAATTGGTCCACCACGTTTAAGATATCTATAAAGTATAAGATTTTTGAGATATCTTTAAAGAAAAGGCGAAAACAATTTTTTGATTCATTATTTCTACAAAATAATGTAACATTACTCGTGCTCTTCAAGAACAACTTTGGATCATCCGTTTGCCGAATTTTCTTGAATTTTGAAAATTCTAATAAAATTCTTTATTATATTTCAAAATTGATACATTTAGATGTCAAAGAAAAAAAAATTGTAGAGTGATGATCCAAAGTTGGTCTTGAAGAGCACAAGCAATATTACATTATTTTCTTTATAATATAGAAAATTATAGAAAATATAAATAAAAAAGTTTTTTTCTATTTGTTTTTTTTTCAGATACCTCAAAAATCTTATATACAATTCTCGCACCTTGAACTCATACCGAAATACAGGGAGCTATATAGTTTCTGGCACATATACCACTTTTTTATTTTTGTGGTCCTGTGTTACCACTTGTATCTTTGCTTCACGTCGATATATATATTACATTCCCAAATAACAATATATCCATATTTATATATATTAACAATTATCGAATCTGTTATTCGAAAAATCTATAGTTGAAATCAATCGCAACATCGTACGATTATCTACTAACAAAGAACTAAAGATTATTACTTTCTCACCACTTCAACATTCAATCTATTCCACAGTACCCCACTAACCCCCAGACTTTGAAAATTTCAGAAACGTCGACGCCATCCACGTCATGGCCTACGATCTGCGTGGCAACTGGGCCGGCTTCGCCGACACCCACAGTCCCCTCTACAAGCGTCCGCACGACCAGTGGGCCTACGAAAAGCTCAACGTGGTACGTTGATCATACAAGATAATACAAAAACCTGTAACACTTACATATTATAGTAATGCTCGGTTTTTGTTTTCTCACCGTTCGATTCTTGTTTCTGTATAGAACGACGGCCTTCAACTCTGGGAGGACATGGGCTGCCCGGCCAACAAGCTTGTCGTCGGCGTGCCGTTCTACGGGCGCTCGTTCACCCTCAGCCAGAGCAGCAACAACTACAACCCTGGAACTTACATAAACAAGGAGGCCGGTGGTGGCGCTCCTGGCAAGTACACCGGTGCCAAGGGTTTCCTCGCTTACTACGAGGTTCGTCGCAGTTTCTTCATTTATCTTTATTGTTGAAACAAATATCGTATACAGAATATTTTGGCACTATCGGTTTTTGCGTTCTTGTAGATCTGTCCCGAGGTCCAGAACCCGGAATCCGGATGGACCAAGAAGTGGGACGAGCAGGGAAAAGTTCCTTATGCTTACAAGGGTAAGTTTTTCCAATTGTTTATATGTTATTTAAACGTTAATGATATTAAGTTATAAAAACTCTTTATTTTCGAATAAATCGATTTTATCACATATCAAATCCACCATTTTCTCTCCAATTGTTTACTCCTCAAACGCTCACGATTTAGATAATACTCATGCCTAAAAAAAAAAAAAATCAATTCCCAACGTCACCGCGCAAACATCCACTGCCTTATCATCCTTTATCGTTATTACCTCCCCCACCATTAACCATTCCATCCACTTCATCTCGATAAACTTTTAACTGCCAAGCGCGAGGACTATCCGAATAAATAGCTGCACGCGCGCGCGCGATGTATCTCCCTTTCGCATCTGCATACAATGGCAGTCACGAATGTCAACATACACGCACGCACGCACATACGTATACGTGAGAGAGTCTCTGCCCACTTAAGGGAACTACCTTCGAATGCCAACGAACGGGCGGATATTTGAATAAGCGAAAAAGAAAAGAATTAAGCGAATGTCGCGAAAAGAAAAAGAAAGGGGAGATTCGGAGAAGAAGGAAAGTATAATGCGAGGGAGTAGAAGAATTTCGAGAGGCGAGAAAACGAAAAAAGTGTGCGCGGTCCCGAGGACTCCGAAATGTGTTTTGAACGGAGTATATAAGGTTGTTCACTTGGCTCTTTGTGCGGTTTTGAGGGAGAAGGAGACGGGATCATGGTTTGAGATAATGAAAGCGCGCTGCCGAAGTTGTTTTGAATTGCCTCTACATATTATAGAGTGTTATCGGGGAGTGCACGGGATATTTTTAGGATTAATATTGTGCAGCTGTAGTAGAAAACAAAGAAACAATGTATAAGCGTCGAGCGCGTGCAAGATGCCTTTGTCAACGCAGAACAATATTAAACAATACTTAGAATTCTATTAAAAAATTGACATTCCAATCTCTAGTTCTCATATCTGTCGCCAAAAAATCGCGACTCACTCCTCTAAAAAAAAAAAATATCTGCAACAAAGCCATTTATATCGCACACTCCATTGTGTCTCTCTCGGCGACGTTCCGCAATCGCTCCATTTACATCTCTATAGCTGATCGCAGCCCGTTAGAAAGGCACGAGCTCGTAAATTCATTATTCGTGTGTAATCTATATAGGTACGCAATGGGTGGGTTACGAGGACCCGGAGAGCTTGCAGATCAAGATGGACTGGATCAAATCGAAGGGCTACGCTGGTGCCATGATCTGGGCCATCGACATGGACGACTTCCACGGCATCTGCGGCAGAAAGAACGACCTTACTCTGATTCTCCACGAGAACATGAGGGATTACACAGTGCCCAAGCCACAGTACAATACTACGCCAAGGGTGAGTGACGTGGGGCTGATTAGATTGTGGGGTTTGGTTTTTTCAAGTGGAAAAGAGAGGGTAAGGTTGAAAATGTGAGTGAGCATGCAATGTTTTTAGCGTTTTGATAGCGACGTACAGTTTTTATTTGCGTTTGTTGATCAGGATTTCGTCGTGTATATATTGAAAAAACTGATGTTTTTATTAAAGAATTGCAAAATACTGTATTTTACAATAACGAAAAATTAAACTTTTGGTTAAAATTTTACAACGTAACCATGGAATAGGGTTAAAAACTTATTGCAAGCAAGCTGGCAACAATATTAGTAGGTTAATTAATAGCTTAAGGTGGCTCGAGCGGTCTAGTATAAGACCTAAAGCTATGAACATTATTTACAAAAATTCATTTACACATTCCAATGTAAAAACTTATATGAATTATAAACAATTGCATATAACTTTGCAGGTTTAGAAAATTTTTTAATTTTTATTTCGGTACCTCCCCTTGAAATTGAACAAGGAAGAAAATGAGACCTCGCAAATTAAAATTGAATGAAAAACAAAACAGATTACCTTTTCTTATTGAATTTTTGATTAATGAACAAAATTTACTTTTGCAAAATTTGATATTTTCTAACAAAAATGTTTTCCGTTATGTTAAGAACCGATTTTCCTGTCGTATCAGTTTTTAGATTGGAATGTGTAAATGAATCTTTGTAAAAAAAATGTTCCTATTGAGTCTACTAGACCGCTCGAGCCACCTTAATTTTCATAAAATTATCTGCCAACTTTCATATTTATGTATATATATATTGTATCTTAATTCTGCTCGTGACTATATACGTATATAATTCATTGATTATTAAAATTAACGTCACGTTCATGCACTAATAATTATTAATAATTGTACAAGGCCATTAAAGGTGATCAGTGAATATTATTACTTCCAGTCCTAAATACTGTTTGTATATGATGGCTGTAATTAATACATACAGATTATTTCGACTCATTACTCTTTTCCCAAAGTCATAGTTAATGTCACATTTAAACCACATTAAAATTATTCTTAAAATAAAATTGCAACTTTTATGTTAGTCAATCTCAAATTATTAATGCTTATTTAAAACATCTTTTTAACATTTTTTTTATTCCGAGCGTGTAAACTTAAATGTAAACTACAGTACATTATCATAACATGCTTTAACACCTTAATCTCAATAATAAGTACACTTAATATACTTTAAAAGTCGATAAACCAAACTAACTACCACACCAATCCAGTCCCAACACGCATACCACACATATGCACTCACATGTTCTCCCGAAATAGAAACTGAGTATAATAAAACTCCGGTCACGACCCAGCGATCCTCCGATCAATGACCTCCCGCGTCTAACTCTTTCTCTCTTTCGCCTTCCAGCCCGAATGGTCTCGCCCCAAGAGCACCACGCCCGACCCAGCCGAAGGATTCGGTGGTACCACCCCGTCCCGGGAGACCGAGGAGACAACCAGGCCAACCAGGCCCGCCAGGCCCACCCAGACACCCGCGTCGACTAAGCCACCACAGAGGCCCACCACTACCCGACCCACTGAGGAAATCGACGAGAGCGACAACGAGATCAAGTGCGGCGATCAGGATTTCATGGCCGGCAAGGACTGCACCTCGGTAATTTGACCTTTTTTTTTATTATTTTCAGTTTTTAGTGATGTGTGCTTTAATAAAAGTAGCTTTGCTACTACTAAGAGTTGTTAAGTAGAACATGAGCTATTATAATACTGTTATAATGTTATGATAATACTATGAAAATGTTATTACAATACTGTTACACTATCATTATAATAATATCGTTGAAATGTTTTAAATAGGGGTTTAAATTTCCTTTATTTTTCAATTTTCAAAAAGATATTTTCAGTGTTCAATATTTTACAACTTGCAACACGATTTTATTTTCTTGACGCCCCCAAATAATTTCCAAATCATCTTTTCAAGTTGTTATAAAATTTTGTTAGATATATTAAAACTTATTTATCAAGTATTCAAGTCAGCGACGCAGGTAGAATACTGGTCAGCCGTGAGGTCATAAACATAAGTTGACTTTTTCTAAAAACCTGATCTGAGATATAAATTATCGTGTTTATTTGGTCAGTGACCTGCGTACAACTTCGGAATTTCGCCAGGTCGCTGTTCATGAAATTATACAGAATATAGCTTCCATTGTGCAAATTTTTCACACGTAAAAAACTGAAAATATTTTATTATATTCTTGAACATAAATTCTACGTAAACCTTTTCTGGAAATTCCCTTATCAAATAATATAATTTTTGCGCTTTATCGACCGGTATATACATTGATGAGTCGCAATTAATCGGTCAAGGTTAATCTCTCACAACTTACGAGTTATATACTTACACGAAGAATAAAAGTAACGTTCATAAAATTTTCCTAAACAACTTGAAACTCGTTTCTAACTGCGCGTTTCGAGACAAAATATATGTATAGGTGTGTAAAAAAATAAGTACAATTGCGATCTTGTTATTGTCTTTCAGTTACAGTTCTCACTTGCTATTCATTTTTCACTTACTCTTGTATTGTGAAACCTTGAGAACCGTTAAGAACTTTCTTAAAAGTCGCGCTCAAACAAGTTCCATTTATAAAACGTTTTAAAATACGTACAAGTATGTAGTATTATTAAACGCGATCGCGCATAAAAGTTTTGACAGTATAACTTTATCTTAAAAGTATGAAACATTGTTCCTCGATAGAATTCACGTTCCATTACGTAATATCTGTTTACATCGTTATCCGAAAAACATTCGAAACCCCGTATACTGTCAATACCGTCGACTTTTCAAAATCTAATCACCATTAATTAATTATTCCATTCATATTACGCGCCAGCATATAACAGTACTATCATATATTCATTAATTCATTGATGCCCATAATGTGTACTCCATATCTTTCCCCCTATATTATATATACTAAACAGCTGTTCCCGTTTCGTTGATTTCAGTACTACCGCTGCGTGTACGGCAAGCCATTGAAGTTCCAGTGCCGCGACGGTCTGGTCTACAACTCTGAGAAGTTCATCTGCGACTGGCCGCAAAACGTCGACCGGCCCGAGTGCCAGTAATCGCGCTCGAAAACCTTCGAGACTTCTCCCGCCGTCGGCCAAAGCTCATGATGCTACCATTGACCGATGGTGAGATTTTGAAAAAAAGAAAGAAAGACAAGTGAGAGAGAGACTCTTGCTCCGAGGAAATAACGATGCTGAACTTGATGCGGTTATTTTCTTCGAGCGATAATTTTCTTTGTGCACACCGCTGCTATGATGTTATATGATGTTGGATATTGAAGGAGAGAGGATATGTCGTTGTTGGATGGTATATACATTATAGATATGTAAGTGCGCACTCGCGGGTATATGCGCGTCGTACGTGACTATTTTACTTTATCGCAATGACGATCATGTGTGTTAAATGTTAAGGAATATTTAAATTAAGCTTCATTATTTGAATAAATTCGTACTTTGTAAATCGATATGCGTTCTTACTGTTCCCAATCCTGATTCCTATTTGAGAAGATGAAATCACGCTATGTCGTTATAGCTATTATCATCAGGTTTTTTTTTTAATTTTATTTATGGGTAATAAAATATAAAGGTTTTGGAGGTAACGGAAATTTCCTACAAGGCTCATAGCCATACGACTGTTTATTATATATTTGTCTTCTTTATCATTTGCCGGGTAAGACGCAGTTATATATAGCGATATGTCAGAAATTGTACGGCACGTCGTCTAATGAAATCGTAAAGACATAATATTATTAGTTGCGCAATTTTTTTTTACATATGGTGTATGCGCACGTTGGTCAACAATAAATGGTCATTTAGGCGTATTAGATGATTCGAGAGAGATTTCGAGTTAACGATATACTTAATTCGTGAAGAGAAAAAAAAACATTTTTGTGGCTAATGACGATAAAGAGAGGCTCAAATAACAATGACGCGTTTCACGAAATTCTGAACGGCACGTGAGTAAAACTGAGATAGCGAATGCAAAGGAATTTTGATTAAAATTATCAAAATTTTTCGCGTTTTTGTATGCTGAGAAAAGTGAAAGTTCAAAACGTGGGTATTATATATATATTCAAATTTACTTCCGCAGAGTTTCGGGGAAAATCGTGTTTTGTAACTCCATATTAATCTATTTTGTAGGAAGACATTAATTTCCTGTAATCGTCATTTATATATACGATTCAAAGTAATATGAATGTAATATTTGTTATATATCTCGAAATTGACATTAATAATTTAAAACATTTAATCACTTGCCAAAATTTGTTCTTTTCCGATTTATCAGAATGGCAAGAAGTCTCCTTAAACCTCGTCTTATCAACGATCAAAATAAATAACACAACAAAACCGGCAGAAATCGATAAAAACGTCACGGAGCCATCACCGCAACTCCGCTTCTATAAATATCCCCGCTGTTTACAAGGAACACCTCTTCTTATCTAAACCACCGTTCACCTTCCTCTATATTGACACACAAACACATACCGCGCATTCAACCCAATGTCACTATCAATATTAGCTCCCCCACGCCCATCACACAGAATTTCGCGCGCCCACCTCCATTATAATAGTATATATCAATCGCCCTAAAAGCTAAAACCGCGTGGCGCGCATACCACGCCGATCGAACACGAGAGACAATTCAACCGTCACACGCGGACACATTATAACCCGCTCTCCAGAAATAGCTACAGAAGCCACGTATATAGGTATAGCCGCGGGTTCATTAAATTTTCAGAGCCTGCCGTGCGCGACTTACGTCACGAGCGATCAGCGAGCGAGTCGGTATAATGTGTACATCGATATGCCGCGCGTAAGTATGTCTGTCCGTCCGTCCGTCATTAGTATACACCCGTATATAGGATAGGTATAGTCGTTTTTATCCGCGCCGAGACGCGGATGTCGCGCAGTGTGTGCGAAGAAGAGAAGTCAATCAAGTGTCTTCCGTGCGTGGCGAACCGGTGGATTGTTCGGTATGTCGTTGTTTTGTTGATTTTTTTTTGGTGTATATAGATTTAATAATAATACTATACACGTACGAGTGTGTCGGGAATGAATTTGGTGGACGTTTTGATATTGTTGTTGATTGGTGTTAATGTGTTTGGTTTTGTTGTATAACTCAATATTCTTTGGTAGATTGTGGAAATTTCATGAATGTTTTCAATCTTCAATAATAATAAGTAATAGAAAGTGTGATAAACGAGAAGAGTAATAATTAATTATATCAGATTATAGTAATATATGATACATAAAACTACAGAAAATCGTATAAAAACTCCTCAAATTTCTGTATTTTTCAGAACCACCTGTTATACTCACAGTTATGATACTTCGTAAATATTATTTTAGTAATTATTGATAGTCTTTCTCGACAATACTTATAATCCAAAGCTATTGACATACATACATACTTCTAATAAAACAACAACCATTTTACATTGTGAAAAATCACTATATCATTAACAAAATATTATAAGCAATTGATCTTAATCTTTCCAATGACCCCTTGTCGCAGCTATAAAGTCAAGTGAAAAACTTGACTCAAAACTTCGCACAACATCAACCTTCACACAATAATATCAATGCCAAAGACGCACATACATATAATATAAATGCTCCAAACTCAACAATGAAAACCTACATAATTATCTTTATACGCCGACACTCCAAACAAGCCTGTTAATCCTTCTAATAAATTACCTCAATATACGCACATTGTTGGTGTATTTTTCCACATCAGCCAGGCGCCCGCGTGCGGTCCACCCACGGAAACTTTTCTCACACGCTATTATCTACTTCCCGAAAACAACATATCTTACCTGGAATGAAAGTAACAAAATCTCGTTATGTCGCCTATACCCATAGAACAACACACGCGCTCGTAATCCTACATATATAAATGGACTTTCACTATATCTCGCGCATCAGCGCCCAAAAGTCGTCACATATATACGTTTGGTCGATACAAATATAATTGCGTCACAGACACGCGTGCCTACCTATAGGTAACGCCTTTCTAAAAAAGCACGCACTTTTCCTAATGATCCCCAAAAAGCCGTGTGGAGACCTTATACATACATACGTGTATAAACGATCTGCCGTAGTCTTTCCTTGCTCTTCGCGCGTCCGCTAATAACTGTAATAGGTATCAGACCGTGGCTGCAAAATTGAATTTCCCGCTCGCATTATTCCTAATACACGAAAACGTCGCACTTCCATCATTACTACGTATATAACTTACAAGTCAAAGTCTCACTATACTCTTACGTAACAAAATACCCTCCTCTCCGCGCGAATCTCCGCGCTGCACATACCCGCATCGTTTTTTCCCGAAACCGCTGCATGCATATAATAGGTATCAAAAATTCACACACATGGTGTATATATATATATATCTTTCTCTCTCGGCTAGCGTTCGCGTATTATCGGTTGGCTCCGGCTGACGTCACGGCCGTGTGTCGTCGCCCCTTACTATAACTCTCTCAGGCGCATGATGGGGGGCCTCGGCGGCCGCTAAGGCAGTTACACTTTATACTCCTCCCCGGGGTATTGCTGGTGCAGCTTCTTGACGGCGGCTGGCTGGCTGGGCGGCATGTCGTCGTCGCGGTCGGGATGGTGATATGAGCCCGGCGGGCGGCAGGAGGACGCGCCGACGACGTAGATGAAGAAGACCATAGGGTGAAACCGGCTGCTGCGGTATAGGTGAGTACATATAATTAATATACCACCACGCGCCGTGCCGAGCCCTTTTCTGGTATATGTGTGAGATAATGCGTTTCTAATGTATGCATGTGTGATGTGTGGCGACGGGAACGGGAGCGGGCGAGCGGGTATATGCAGGTATATGGTAATCGCGTTAGAGGCAGAGGCAGTTTTGCAATGGGACCGCCGCGAACCTGTCTCTCTGTCGCGCTGCAGTGTTCTGCGTTCTCTATTTACATTCGCGGTCGCACCGGAGCAGGCGAGACGCTGCAGCGCTCTGTGATTCATCATCGGAAAGACTCGCGATAATTGCAGTGTATAACAGCAGCGCTCCGCTGTATAAGATCGTATCGCGCTCTGGTCTCGTCTATAGCTCGCACCGTAAACAAGGTGCAGCAGAGTAGACGAGCACGGCCCTATATATATATATATATATATATGTAACAATGCAATCCGGAGCCTGCACGTACGGTGTTTTTTTTTTCTTATTGCGTATACTGATTGAGCGTTAGTTTTTACGACGAAGGTGCAGGCGTAGCGCAAGAGAGTACGTGATGAGTGTGGGAAGGAAGAGGAAGCTTGCAGACACACGCTGCATCGCGATGGGTGAGGAAGTGGGTGTGCTGCTGCTACTGCAGGTGTGCCCTTTGTCTGCAATGTCTCTCTACCGATGCACTGTATTGCATTTGCATGCATGGATGTGTGTGTGTGCGTGTGATGTGCAATGGAAGTGGAAAGGAGTGTATATAATGGCAGAGCTGGCCTGCTTGATTGGCTGGGATCTGGTAATTGATGCCAGACTCGTTGGAGATAAATGTTGTTGGCAGTTATGAGTGGTTGACATAGAGAGAAAGAGAGTGAGAGAGAGAGAACGATGAGAGAGGTTTTGGAGGTTTTTGTGACTGTCTGTGAGGCGATACACAGTGATAGGAGTGATTGTTGTTGTTTTGGTTTGATAAGGCTTGTAACAGTTTTCGAACGATGAATGGGGATTGTGATTGGAAGTGAAAGTCTTGCCAAACTAAGAGGAAAAGCTGAAAACTTTGAAATGGTTTGCGGTATTTAAACAAAATTTTACTTTTATTAATGTAAATGTTGATTTGAACATGCAGAAATATTTTGACATTTTTGAAATGTAAACTAAATGCATAAATGTACTTTGCGAATTATGTCTGCAGCATATCATTATTATTTTAACTCAACTTTAATGTTTTATCTGTGTATATATTGCGCCACTTTTTGTCATACTTATCATGTTATTTTTTTTAAGTACAAATACATTTATATAATGAAAAGCTAAATACGTCATTCTCAATAAGCAATATTTTGCAAAAAAAAACACTGATATGAATTTTAATGTTTCATACCTAATTAAAAATAAAGCTACTGTCATTTAACTTTGTAATTCTTTAGCCAGCAATTAATTTTATTCCAGGAAAGTGAAGTCTCATAGTCTTATCAGAGCACAAAAAGAAGAACAATCATGGCTCGAAGTCGAAAGTTTGACAATAATACGCTAGACGTATTGAACAAAGGATGTTTAGATTTGTACGATGGTGTGGCCTGTGGCAGAATCAGCGTACTGATCTTTCTCAGCATCATAACATTTCTCTTTATACTGCTAAAGATTGTCAAGTACCATAAATACAAACATTCACAGATGCACCATTATGCCATATTTTACATTTCTGCCATTGAATGTATTGTTAGGTAAGTTTGTAACTGTTATTATATTTATTTAAATTATAAATTAATTTTTTTTAATTTATAACATTTGAATGTTAAAATTAATTTTATAATAATTAATTTGTTGAAACAATTAACATTGCATTTATACAAATATGGTATGAAAATTAAAAAATATTATTCACTTGTTACAGCGCTGCAAGTTTCATACTTGGTATTCGCTATCCACAGCTGCACTTTGCCACTAACTTTTTCAAGCTCTATCAATTCATATTAATTTGCCATCTCCACTGGTCAATGGCTGCTAGATCTCGGCACAGAGATGATGTAGTACAGCATGTCATTAATCCCATTCTTTGTCTGTACACTCTTTACTGTATCACTGTTGTCTTAATGGGAATGGTGGATATCAGTGGAACATGGACTGAATGTTTTAGTAAGTACTTAATTCATTTAAGAAGCACAGTCAGTCTATTCATAAAACTTAAACATTTAAGATAATTGACTTTAATAGCATTATGAATTGACACACATACAATAAAGGAAACTATGTCATTTGCTAATGTGATTATAATAGCGTACACAATATAATTAAGAATCTGAAATAATGTGAACCATTTTAGTACACCAACTGTTTGGATTTAAAATATTTTGAGACACTGATAATTTATAATACAAGCAATGAATCATAATGTTGATATTGCACTTATTAAATAAAGATCATTTTATAAATAACTGATAAATTATAAAACCAATTAAATTCTACTATAATTCTTATAAAAAAATTTTTTTGCAGGACCTTATTGGCTAATGCTATCAAGTGCAGACTTTATTGCAGTACAGCTATTTGCAGTTGTTGCGCTTTATCTGACACATAGCAATAAACAATTAGTTATATCAGCTTTAATGATGCCTGCAACATCCTCCCAGACAAGAGATTTGTGGCTTGTTACTGCTGTTTATGAAGTTTCAGCTGCAGTTTCAGTCGTTTTCGATGCAATCATGGTCCTAAGTAAGTAATTTACTTGAGATTAGAAAGTCCTAAAAAACTTTCTCAATATGCTCAAGTATTATTAACATCATAATGTATGTCACTTAGTGGGTAGAAATGAAAGTGGCTGCAGTGGAATTTACAACCATGTACAACTATACTACAGCTCAGTTTTGGCAGTTGTCATAATTCTCAAATACTTTGTGCCAACTTGGACTCTACTCTGTGTCTTTCAGCCAACCAGAGTAAAATCAAGACCTTCTGAAGTAGCTCTTACTTCGCACTATAACATGGTACCCAAAAATTATAAAATTTAATTAAATAATTTTGTTAATTAAAGTTTTCGTCATATCACTAAATAATATGAATCTTTTAGGATGGCTCTTGTTATAACCAGTACCATCGAATGTTCTTGCCAAATTTTGGCTCCTCGGGATCGATTCCCTACCCAGCTCTCTCGTATCCAACGCATTCCCCTATGTTCGGAGCAATAGGTGACTTCTCAGACAGTTCGCCGGATACTTCACCGACGATCGCGCGATACTGGACGGGATTGGACGATAACTCATACTGCGGCTACGAGAAGCATTTCATAAATGTCGATCAGCAGAAGGAGATGATCGAAAATCAGTATCGCATGGAGCAGGCACGACAGAATCTGGAAAAGAGCCTCGGCTTGGATTTGGAGAATGAAAAGTACGACAAAAGCTCTCCAGACAATAATCGATTCTTGACGACTATAAGCGAAGAGAGCGCGAACATTGCCGAAAACCCACCGGAATAAATCGTTTTTTCTTTTTATTTTTTTTCTTCTGGCTTTTGGATTGTAGCAGAGCCGTACTGAAACCTAGTCGAGAAAGGTACCTTAAGTCGCAATTCACTGTCAGGGTACACTCTTGTTGTCAAATAATTCGTCCTGCTGAGAGTCGTTAGAAGGCGAGAAAAAAATTCCAAAACATTCCTTTTGTACTGAGAGAAATTCTAACGATATTGCGGTACGAAAATTACAATGAGCAGGAGTTTGAAACGGTATTCGTAACCATCCTTCCAAATGCTGTGATTTATCGATGCTCAAGGTCGTCTAACCATTTAACAATCATGATTTCTTACCATCACTTCAGTGAGACTATGCTTCGATTTATTTTCGAAGCAATTTTTCATATTATTAAAGAATGAAAGAAAACGATTGGATGTCAATCGTCTTAGATTTATATCAATGCATCACAGTAGGATAGGAAAAGAACAAGCATCACAGATTTTTACAGTTTGTTAGTTTTTCATGATTAAGCTGCGGAGTTATTATTAGTACATAATTCTTCTTGTACTAGATATAAAAATCTAATGATCTGTTAAGTAATAATTCATCATTCTAGATATGTAAGACGAAGTGATAATTACACGATACCATATATTATTTAGTTAATCATCTTAGAGATGAGGAAGATACTTTCAATTTTGAGCACTTTGATACTTTGATGACATCGTCAGATATTAATTATTATATATCATTTTTGACAATTATTAACGTCCAGGAATCCATTATCGATTGTCTGTGCCAAAATGACGGTTATTTATAAAATTAGTAGAATACTCTGTCATTTTCTTTTATTGCTTAAAAGCGAAATGAGATTATGTAATTGAAATTCATTAGAATTAGAATTCTCATTATTAAGGTAACAGTTGTTGTACCACCTGCATGTGAAACTGCAATAATATCAAACTCATCTTCGTAAATCAAAATTGAAGAAAACGAAATTGTAAATTGCCATATCTTAATTTTAAATATTAGCTTTCGTCTTGTATTGCGGTGTATATGTATATATTATATTTAAAAAAATTTGATTACAGAGATATCTTCTTTCGAACGTCAAAACGAAATGGCCTAGAATATCTCGTGATTTTTTTCGTATGAATTTTGTTCAACAAAGCTTTATTATAGATTTGAAATTATCTATATTTACTTTAGATCTGATATTCGCCTACAATGAGAGAAATGCATGATTGTACGTGCGGCGCAAAAACAATGATCAAAATATTTCGCATGGTTCCACCTCGTGGAACTTAACATATTATATGTAACTCTCGCAATTTGTGTCAGATTTATAAATGTATACTTAAAAGGCGAGCGCACTCTGTTATTTGAGTGATTTTATATATATTATAAATGAAAGGAATAATGTGTACATAAAAAAACGAATGGATATTATTATATATTAGGTATATATTAGGTAAGTTTATGCCGATCGTTAAACGGTTCACAGATTTTTCGCCACATTTAAATAAATAAATTATAAAAATCAGAGTTTTAGGCAGCGAAGGCTCATTTTGCAAAAGCGCATTAACGCTAACTACGTGACTCTAAAACGATGTAAGGCCTCTTGCAATTTATATAAATATATATTATATATGTGTGTTGTGTAAAAGCGCATTATACACAAAAAAGGAAAAACAAAACGTTTCGATGGGAGAGGATGTTCGGTTGATTTTTCAGATATGTCGAATCTGAACAAATATTTATTGATATTGAACGCTTATATGCGAGCTGACGCAAACATACACTCTCTTACATTGACATCCGTAACGGGCAAAGTATACGCAATCTGTCGATTCTTAAAAAAATTTTAATAATAAATATGTAAAACATGTTTTTATTATTGCTTTCTATACGCTACCAAATACACACATAATACATGTGGTGATCATTAAATTATTATATATTCTGTTACGATTTTTCAAAATTTACGTTATATATTTATGCTTAACTCCCAATTCATTTTTATCGATGAATCATTTTATTTATTTTTAAATAAAAACTGTGAGATTTTTGATTATATTATAATTTTATAATTTTTTATTCAATAAAATAAACGATAAAAACGAAACCTCTTGTTAACTTTTTATTACAATTTTGTATCACTATAATGCTCATAATTTATCGACAATGTACTGGCGCTCGATGGATTATTTAAAATATCGCGCTTCCTTAACAATATTCTGGAAAATTGACATCGAAAAGTCAATGTTTAGTTTACGTCCACGCGGGAAAGTCTGGCGACATCCGGTAAAAAGTGTTTTCGTCGTCAGAGAAATGTTTCGAGTTTCACAAGATGACTTTCACGACACTGAATGAAATCTACAGTCGTGATAAAGTTTGCGCGTGATCGAGATATTTGACGTACGCGAAAACAGTGTATGGATGTCTCGGCGAATCTCATTAATTTCTTTAGTGTCTTTCGTCAGCCTAATCCAAGTACATTACTTCATCATCTTTCATATACTTTTATGCCGTGTATGCTCATGTGAAAATGTGAAAGCGTCGCGATTGACGAGAATTTATTCTTTCGCGGGGGCGCAACTTGAGAAAAAAATCAACTAAATTGCTGATTATATGATAAATGTACATAAGACGCATGTTACATTTGTAAACGTAAAATTATAAAGGAATGTTGTACATTGACTGCTATGCGCCAGTCTGTAGTACGATATTGATTGTCATTTTAGTGAGTCAAATGTGCCTTTGAATTTAATTGACACTCTTTGAAAGTGAACATCGCTTTCTGGCGTTTTCTAACTTCTGTTTTCTTATTTTGTCGTACGATAATCTACATATTCATATACGCGAGCACAGTTGAAATAGTAGTTTCCACTGATCTAATAGATTCTGGTTTGTTTTATCAGCTGGATTAAAAATAAAATAAAATTGAGCAATGTTGTATAATGTACATACGTGAACTGAAGAGTAACTGATCAGAAGAGTTGTAACACGTAGTTAGGAGATGCCCAATAATGTTAATATTGACGTGTAGGCGTATTGACGTACAAGGTACAATTGCTTCGTTTGTTTATATAATATAGTACTTTAATTTCAACATTGATCCCTCGAATTATTCAGTTTTTTTTTAATGTACCAAATTCATTTGGATGATTTAGATCTTAAATCGAAAACTATATGAATAAAGAATATTGTAGCTAAGTATTTATGATACTTACTATCAAGTGTTTATGATACTACCACCGGTGAATAGTTTTCCTTTATTTCGGTAAGCGATTGTCCGTTAACGGAGAACCAGTCACCGAAAGTGTTTTCCGTGTACCGTGTAGATTTAATTTCAGTTAACGTATTATCCACAACGAGGAAACTTATTTGAAGCAAAAAAGTAAAAGAAGAAAGAAGTTTATATTATTCAAGTCAGCGTAGAAAACTTCATAGATATATAAGGAAATCTCAAAAAAGTAGCACTTATCGCCAGTTCAAAATGTTAAAAATTTTTTTTGAAGGCACACCTTCGGGACA
>UXGD01002271.1:0-27196 GCA_900474315.1 Torymus auratus
ACTTGCTTCCTAAGAATCGGTTGCCCACTTTCGAGCCTAAGCCTAATAGCTGGAAATTGAGCTAGATACTAACAATACACAGATGAATCTTGGGCAACAAGTGGCGCGTCACGTATTCTATTAATCAATTTCAAGAAATACCAGTATATCCCCTTTATTAAAATTGATTTCTATATTATTTCACGTTTTATTCGCAATCTGATTAGTCGGAAGCGTTGCCATGCTGTACCTATGTGCATGGCAACGTAATGTTGTTTGTTTATATTTTTCTTATAAGTTTATTTTCCCATTGTCATTCATCCGAGATCTTCTCTTTGTTTAATTTATGCAACGCACTGTTTTTCTCATGAATTCTTAGAAGCCTCTTCCACACCGCACTTGCACTTTCACATGTCACAAAATAAATCATTTGCTCTTCCTCAATCGCTTCCAAAATGAAATACATGACTTTGGCATCTTTCCTTGTCCACGTTTCCGCTGCAGCCTCTTCTTCTGTTTTTTTTTTCTTTACATTCTTATCACCTTAATCTTGATGTTGTATTGAAAACTGTACAGAAATATTGTATCGATTATTGTCTTGAATATTAAGGCAAGACAATACAATATCAAGATTAATCTTGCTATATCGGGCAGCCCTAGTTTGGTTTTCAGTTTTTGGCATGATGGTATGTATAAGAATCTACTTTGTAAATTCAAGCCGTATAACTATAAAGACATAAGAATTCCTGTGAGAATTCTTTAAAGGATGTACCGTTAGGTTTATAAGAATTTGTATTTTCTTAGCACACGCTATTTATAACGTTGCACCTACGTATATACGGCGAAGATTCTCATGCGAGAAAAATGAGTTTCTTGGTCCAATTAAAAAATTACTCGTGTATATATTTATTGCCTCATTTAAAATTAACGAAGAATTTTTAATTTAATTAATGGCCGGGAAAAAAGAGCAAAGTGAATCAATTTATCACAAAGTGTTTTTTTTCTGATACAAACTTTTCGTTCTATTCGCTTATTAAATATTCATCTTTAAATATATAAACGCATTCTAATCTTTCAACCCCATTTCTGAAAAGTATACACTAGATATATAACTTCTAAAGACCTATTAAATTACCGGCTGCGTTTCCTTTTTCAATTTTCATAAAACGCTCTGTCACGAAAAAATACCACCTATACAAACGGCGCACAATAAACAAAATTCCAGAAAGCCTCTTTTATCGGCAACCAACACAACTACCATCTCATCTAATCCCCCCCATCCTGAAAATTACTTTACGCACTATCGCCACTAAAGTACACAAAGTCGCTCATAATCTTCCTTCCGCACTGCTCGTATTTTCCTCCCTCTCCTCTCTTCCACCCGCACATATACGAAGAAGTGCATCTCACCCTCTTTCTCATTACGCGGGGAGCTCCGCTGAATTTATCTTATCCGGGCGCACGCGCGGCTTATCTTGTTCCCTGAAAATTGCCATAAACGCACCCCGCCTCGAAAATTAAGTGGCCGCGTTTGGGTTTTAATATACGGGCCGTGCGCGCAGGCACACTTGTTTGAGTTTAATTTTTGTACGGGCGCTCGTTCGCTCGGATCTTTATAGTGTAGGTCGCGGAGTATATTGTGGGAGAAGAAAAGTTCGCGGAAATATTCGAATGCGCATGGCGAATGAGAGGATAATAGAGGGGAACTTCGCGCGGCGCTCGTAAAAAGAGTTTGTAAAAGGTTGTGTCTCGCAGAAAGGTATGGAAAATTAAATGTTTTGTAGTTGCAATATACGGTTGGGATTAACTTCGTCTTGATATTCTTATTAACATCGCTAAAGTAAGGGAAATAGGTCAATAAACATTGATAATTTCCTCTATCGTTTGCATACAGTCAGAGAATCGTTATGGTTGTTCTGCCAATGTCTGGTACTTGTAGACATAGTATATGGATATGATAATTATCTTGATTTTCCAGGATTAAAAAATTACAAATTTAAATAATAAGATAAAATAGATAAGATTGAAGTAAAGTAAATTAAATAGTTTATATATTTAAGAAATTTCTTTATAATTTTATTTCGTATTTAATACCTAACTACTTTTGGTCATTACAAAGCGACAATTTTACCCTCAGTCGCAATATCAAAACTACGTATATATCGATACATTGTTTCACGGATAAAACAGAAACAAAACAAACACAATGTAGTAAACGTTATCTAAAGAGAAACAAATTTTCAATTCGCAGACATATCTAAAAAATAGTTACTTCTCTACCTTATCCAACACCGTCTACTCTCCCACCTTCGTCTAAAAATACTCCCGACAAAATAACATTGTCTTCGCGTCGCGCGTAAATTAGCAACCGCAGAAACTTCCCTCTACTCCCAAAAAGAAGACCCTACTCTCGCTGATAAGGCCGGCCCGAGTGAGTACATTACATTACAATATTACCAGGCGCGTCTGTTCTCCCCCATCCCCTCTCTCACTCCTCGTTAAAATTAGACCGGATAATCTCGCGTACACGTCCGCAGGTACACACCGAAAACGTCGTGTATGTACGTAGGCATGCACGGGACCCTCGCACTACACCCCGGGACTCCTTATGGAATTTACTGCCGCGATAAGCGGCTTCCACGAAAGTGGAAGTGTGTATACACCTTCGCCCGATAAACCGCTGCAGCCAGCCGCGCGATGAAAGAGGCCCCAGTCGGCGCTATATACGCGAGAGAGAAAGACAGAGAGAGATAATTGTCGCTCGGACAATTTCATTAGCGCGCGAGAGCCGTGAAAGAGATGCTGTGTGTAAATTGGCAATTTTTATTCGCTCGCGAGGCAGGCAGGGATTTTTGCGAGGTATACGAGATGTTCGGCGATAATACGGTGCAAATTGGCGATCTTTATTATTTATAGGTAGCATGCGTGGGTAGTGGAAGAAGGTCGCCCGTGAAAGTATCTCATTGGAACAATCGTGAGCGCGCGGTTAATTAGTTTCGTTGATTTCGTACATATACGTTTGTTAGTTAATTAAAAGAAATAGTTGATGAGACGATTACGCTGAAAGGTGGCGTGTGACGCTGTATATAACGTGCGAGGATGATTCAGGAAGTTATTTTTACTAGGTTAATAAAGAAAATCCGGCGAGTCTTTAAAAATGCGTTTTATTACGGCTGTATCATCTTTAACTCTTATCTTTCATCACTTTCTCTCGGAAAATAATAAAGATTCGGAATTTTTAATTTCAACGGTTCAAGCGTTTTATTATAAAGTAGCAGGAGAGTGACAAAGGACGCGTTTAAAAGAAAGTAACATTTTTCCTTCGTTACGTTCATTTCCAGGTGTGATAAGTCACACAACATTTTTATATTGATAAAATACCTTTTCGATCGACCAAATGTATCTTCCAATATTCGATTATCATTACAAAACCGGAATCCCACTTATATACCATAAGAGCGTTTCAATTTCAGCAATTTATTAACGCCTGTCCGAGTATCAGAAGAAATGGAAAGTGAGAAATGTTGACCAAGCTAGTGCATTAGGCGCTTTATCAAAAAAATTAGTCAGAGGCGAAAAAAAAACTTTCTTCCAACGCGTCTATATGATTGATTGGATTATAACGCGACTATAATCACCGATGCACATCACAGCTGCTCGGTAGTTTGCGTTATGTAAGAACGCGCCCATCCTTTCAAAAGACTCGTTGGTCGGTGAGCCACTGTTTAGTCTCGACCGTTTAGTAAAAATGGATAAACGTGTTCATCATGTGGCGCGATTCCTAATAAGTCACGGTGTCGACGACAGACTTTCTATTCTTTTCTTTTCCCGAGGTAAAACAAACATCATTTTGTATATGGTATATCGGAAACTGAGCTTCCGATCCATGTAGTTATTAATATATTGTTTAATGAATATAATTTAATTTCTTTTTTATAACGGACGATTACGAGTGCATGAAACTCGATTTGTCGTGTATTAATATTATTTATTAATATTATTCAATTAATATTAATAGAACAAAAAATAGTATCATTTAACATTCATTAATCTCAATACTCACCCAACACAAAACGTCCCTATATCAACGAATATATACAATATTCCCTCTGCGACTTTACAGCACGTGCTTCAATTCTATTGACCGACGCATTTCAGCGTCCATACAGACACATTCACGCATACGTCACCGTCGTCGCCGCCGCGCAAAAAACGGCATTAGACACTCGGCAAATATTTGCCCGGTCTCTCGAGCTATATACATAAATGCATATATCCTCCTCCTCCTATATACCATATCGGCCAACTTAGCCTTTTCCCCTCGAATACGCCGCGCAAGGCGGTATTAAGCGCTCGCCTACAAGCTTTTGCTTTTAGCAACTAGGCTGTGAGCCCCCTCCGTTTAGCCGCCAATTAGAGATCAATTCCCACGGGAGTTGCGGCGACTGCCGAACTTTCGGTAGCCGCGCGAGTGCGCAATTTCCAAATGTCTCTTTTCGCGGGGATATTGCGCGCGGTTAACGTAACTGTTGATAGAGTCCTGTTTTGTTATTTTGGATATAGGTTAGGGAAATTCGTTGGATAATTTGGCGAATGTGAGAAGTGCTGCCGTACATACACTATTTAACTTTGCTAAAATTTAAATAGATTTCAAAACAAATTAGAAGTACGAATAAATTTTGTTTGTATTTGACATAAATAAAGTTTGGTAAATTTTTGTTACTTGTACGTAAAATAATTACCCCCGTTCGCACAAGTAGTATATTGTTGCAGTTGTAATTGTGATTCTGAGAATGATACTAACAACCCTTCAATTACATTCTTTTTGTTCCTGAAAACATTCTCGGAAATCGTTACTTTTAACTTGAAAGTGAAACTTTTAATAACAATGAAACACACCGTGTATATACACGAGCTCGAGTCTGCATTTATCCCCGCGGGCTGCAATTATTAAAGACACCTCTTCCTGCTTATTAACTCTCCATCGATATCAATTAGCGGACCACCAACGCGCCCCGAAATTACAAAGCATGGAGCCCTGATTCGCGCTCCATCTAAAACCTTCTCGGCTATCAAAACATTCAATTATACCGACACCCGAAAGCTTAGGCTTCGCGCACTAAATCAACGAGGCCCCGCTTAGAGAACGATAAGTAAGGTGCGTTTATACATCTGAAGAAAAGCGTTTCCGAAAACGTATCATCAGGCCGATCTTGCTCGAAATTGCTTTATCGGCGAGAGGAGAGAAAGAGATGTGTGTGCCTAGAGTGGAACGTGCAGTTTTATTGCGGCAATAACCGTAATCTCGAGTAGGGCTCGCGAGTGTGCGCCCATCACAGGAGCGCATAGGTGAGAGACTGGTAGATGTGTATATAGTTGGGAAAAAAAGTATATGGTGGGAGTGGAGAGCGAAAGAAATCTAGTGCTTGATCTTATTTTGGAGGCTTTCTTTTGTAAATGAAGTTTATTTGGTTAGCATTTTAGATGAGGCATTGTAGGAAATATGTACCTATGTTTATCCGTGTCCTACTTTTTGAGATTTTAAGATCAGTGTATATAGTCCAGACGCTGAATACAGTCCCGTATGCAATTTTCCCGCCATATATGTGCCGCCGGTCGGAGTGTAGTTCGTGGGCCGCCGCCAGGCGGCGCACCCCCTCCCTATGGCCTCATGTACCTAAGTAAGCCAGGTTTTATCACTCGAATATATTACGATTAGAAAATGTTGAGTTATTTTCAAGACAAGACAAGGTTCTCGACACCACAATCTTGATATTGTATCGAAAACTGTATATAAATATTGTATTGATTATTGTCTTGAATTTTGAGTCAAGACAATACAATGTCAAGATTAATCTTGCTATATCGTGTATTTGGCTATGTATAATGACCTTGATTTGATATATTCATATAAGGAAATTTGATTCGTCCAACTTGATGTCTGAATCAGTTAATGTATCTGCAATTATTAGAAAGAATTGGAACTGCACAAAAATTATACAAAGCGACTACTACGGATCTGGGCCCATAAAGTTTTGATCACGCTTTAGATAAAATTAGAGCTCAGAGCTATATATGCACTATACCTTCACACGGGAATAAATGCGATGAATATCTATATGAAGTTTGTATGTTAACATAATTCAACGAGCGAGCAGCTCGCTCAAATAAATCAACTTTCGTTGCTATAAATGATAATTATTGGAATTTAATAGTAATAATTGAAACGTTTCTGAAAACGCACATAGAATTACACTGAAATAATACTGCTATACCTCATAAAGCGTCAATAAAATAATTTCGAAAATTCGAAAAGCCATACATCTCTGCCCATTGAGACGATCGTCTTAATTATCTGAAAAATTAATACTTCAATGTCGCTGCAGCGTTTTATCCTTAATTAAATCCGCTACGAAATCGACGCGAAACCTATAGAAACTCGCCTTTCGAAAAGTGGGTAAAAACTCACTCCGTCGGATATGCACGCAGGCGGGAGAGAGAAAAAAATCGAAGATAAAGCATTGACCTTCCACGAAGCAATTGCCGCGCGCAAGAAATGACTTTATTGCTTTCCCGAGATCAGAGGACCGAACCGCCGCTGCCGCTGCGGAAAAGTGGATCGTTTCCGTGTATCACACACGTTCTTATCGATCGATCCGTTCACGCGTCTCCGGTAAATCTTCCGCGCGTTTCTTCCCTTTTTTATGGAGCGCAGCTCGCGAGGGAAATTCAAAACTCGTTAAAGACTTTCGAGATGCCGGTGTCGATGAATGTGTATATACTGTGGTTATAAGGTATTGTTGGGAACTTTATTTCTTTATTAACGCCGTATATCAATATTTTATGGCGCTTGTAATAATTGAATGTTTTTTGGGTAATAATTAAATTGTAAAGGGAGCGCTATACAAAGATGCAATCGACGCGTGTGAAATGAAAGGAACGTGAATGCTTGGGCGTTTTTTAAATATTTTTTTGGGTGATAAAATACTTTCAGAAATCATGCTTCTTCGCGAAATTACATACCAAGGGTTTATAAGTAATTGGGCTCAGCGAAAGTTGTTACTCTTCGCGAAGATCATGTTATAAATATCCTGCACATTCAGCCAAACAAATCTTTTACGTTTATTTATGATGAGAGATGTAGTCTCTAATCCGACGTAATTCCTGATTATATACACTTGTATATAGATAAACATACTAATTAATATACTAGTTTTTCAACCATCATATGTACAGATTTCTAACTTGTATTATTTACATATTACTTCTTCTTTCAAGAAAATTATACCATCCCTCCTATTAAAAAAAAACCAAAAAGATCACAATAAAACATAACCTGTAACACGAAGAAACGCTGAGAACCAATACATTTAATTACGGGAATCCAATTCAATATTGGCATTCCACTATTGATACTGGCGCTCTTTTCCCCGCTTCTTATGACACTCCCGTTTAACGACTTCGGCTCTACACTCACATACACGCACACGCGTTATACGAGGCGTGGAAAACAAGACACACGCCGGGAGAGTGTGACGACCTCGTAAAATACGACGCGTATCTTCTTATTAGAAGCGCACGCAGACCCTCATTATACCGGCTTTTTCGCCCTAACGTGAGAAGACTGTAATGCCTACGATTATTCTCTCAGCGTATAGTGCATTAACCTTTACGGTTCCGCATGCCTACTTTTTGCCGGTCCGCGCGAAATTCAATACCTATACCCCGGCACGGTTAATTGCTCGAGAAAGAAAGAGAGCGAGAGAATTTTTCAGACGCGTTGGTCAATCGCGAGCAAGAGGCTTTTTTTGGTACGGGATGAGAGGCGGCTTTTGTGCGAGGGAGATGGAGAATGATTTAGAGTGCCATCATTTTTCTCGAGGCGGGGTTGGTGTTTTTCGTGTGTTTTGGGCGAAGGGATCGGCGGTGAACCTTCGAGCCTTTGGTTTTTTGTGTTTTATGATTGATGATGTCGTAAGAGTGGAGATGAGAAGCGCCGAATTGAAGAAGTTGACAAAGGAGTTTGAAAAAACGCAATTTTATCGAACAAATTTATTGGCTTCCAGGCGCTTATCGAAGCGCATTTTACCATTGTATCTTTTGTCAAAAATAACAAGCGATGTTTCTCAACAATACTTCACACAAAAAACGCTTGAGAACGAAAAAGTGAATTATTTTGAATTTAAAACTTTAATCATTAACCACCACCACCTCATTCCTGATTAATTCTCCGCATTCATCTAAATTACCTAACAAAAAGACCTTATCAGCAGACTATTTTTTCTCTCGCCCGAGCAGCACCGCGCATTACTCAAGATTGCACGCTATCGGCCTTGTGCACTTTGTTAAGATGACCTCTCGGCGAATTCGTCCACCTTGCCCAGAATAAAAAAATCGGTCAGCCGATAAAAGTCGGCAGCAGCCGGTGACCTGAAAATCGTCGCCTCGCGGTACGTCAGTACTCGGTCGACTGTAGCATTGGCGGGAATTCACGCCTACGCGCGATATATATATAGTTCGAGCGTGTGAACTGACCCCTCTACGCTCGCGCGAAATGCCCGGCATTCTTACGCAAAGGTCCTTTGTGTGTATGTGGGGAGAAAGGGTTTTTACAGACGCTGTGTGAGTGATCGGTATTAGATAGTTCGCATTGTTTTGGAAATCTGAGCGAGGAATTTTTTTCGACCTGATAAAATGATGGTATGTATTTACCGTGTTAATTTTTCGTATCGAATGTCTTTGTGTTGGGTAACGGAATCAAAAAGTTTCGAGTTGAATTTTTGAAGTTGTGGTGAAATGAAATAAGTCTATTCTTTCGAAATCGAATTTTGATTGTTTCGAGCGCGTTCTTTTCCAAAATGATTAACGCGATAAGATATTTTTAACTAACCTCAAATAATAAATATTGTTTAGTGTTCACTATAGTCATAACTTTCAACCCACAAAAGTCTTTTCTTTTATCAAAAAGTTGTAGTTACATATTAATAACCTGCGCGATTTTATTTAAATTTCATTCTCATTAAATCAAATGTATCAATTCATAAAGTATAAATCATCATTTATACATTTCACAAGACAATCACAATTATTAATCACCCCACATCGTCATCTCGAACCGCGAGACCGAGATTCCATGAATCAGCGTAATGAATAATTTCATCTCGCTCTCGTTGATTTCACTTAATAACGCACTCGCGGCAATTACTTCAATTTCTTAATTAGCGCTCAACTGGCTCGATAGAATTTTCCGAGAAAAATAAATGGGCTCGTGTCACACGGGTCGTCGCGTGACGCGGAAAGGAAAGGCAGAAAGAGAGAGACAGAAAGAGCGAAAAGCTCTTTTATCGCAAATTAACGGCCTATCCTTCACTGAGATTTATGACGAAGGAGAGGAAGTCTTTGCTCTGCGCGAACCCTTTAACCGCATATGCATGCGCGCACTGCTCTCTCGAGTGTTATACATATATAGGGTTCAAATTGTTTAAACGGCCGACGCCCTGATGCAATATATATATACATATATAGCTCGTGCACGCGTGGATAAGAATTGATTTTTCCCTGTCGCTACACGGGCCGAGCGTCGTGCTCTCGCTTTGCATTTCTTTCTTTCTTTCTTTTCGCTGTGTGCCCCGGCTTTCTTCCCACAGTTTCGTTGGCGCTTTTTTTCCCAACCTTCTGTCTATTCGACGAAAAGTGTAGCACACCGGTGGAGGGCATTTTTATGGGTTCGTATATCATTGTTGTAAATTAGTTTTTTATTGGTTTGAAGTTTTGCAACTAGAGCGCGCGTGCGCCGGCGTGTGTATATACTAGCTGGCATGTGTACTTCAATTGTTTGCTCGATTTTTATCAGACTAGTATATAGATAGTTTCTTTGGCTGTAATTTTCGTAACTTTGATCTCTGTGTAAGACCTTTTGTTTACGAATTTGAAAGCAATTGCATTACGGTTTATTGTCTCTCCTGTGTGGTATATGGTCAGCACAATTGGTCGCATAAATCATACAAACATCGTATTAAAGTATTGAACACTCAATTGAATTTTTTATAGAACGTCATTTATCACGGATAATACATTCCATAACAGTTTAAATGAACTTTCATATGTGAACGTTTTTATTGACGTTTAAAACAATACTTTAAAAGTAGCATGTTGTCATGTTTGTTGTATGATTTTAATATATATAACTTGTTTTTTATTTTTGTCAATATCTATTCAACGACGGTAAAAATCATAAAAATGTACTGTTACAAGCCAATTTTACTCTCAACGCCACGAGCACTTTCAGAACTCGCCGATACAATTGCCGGCCACATTCATTCACCCAGGCCATTCATAACCCACCGAAACACCATACGAAGCAATGATAAAAAGCCAGCCGCTAAGCACATAAGTCACACACGTGTGCGCGCGCAAAAAGTATCTCATCTTGGGCAGACAAATAACGACAGAGCCGCAATCGCTCGCGTAAGATAAATATACCGCGCGATTGCACGCCCGCGGGGGCCACGCATAACCAACGCGATATTTAAGTACTTTTAAGGACGCGCGGCCCTTCTTTTCCCGCGCGGGCAATTTTTCAGCCGGAAAGAAGAGACGATGCGGCACGTTGGTATTCCAATTCCCGCGTGCGGTGCGGACAGTCCGCGGCAAAAGGTGAGGGGAGGTTGACCTTTTTGACCCTGTATTAAGACCTCCGTATGACTTGCGGGATAATTATTTCGGTATCGTGTGCGGGTTTGCAGATATATGCGTATAATTTTCACGTTAAAGAGGTTTATATTGTGTGTGCGGGATATAATGGTTACTTTTCAAGAAAAACGGTACTATATTTTGTAATTATATGTATTTGTGCGTATATAGGTTGTTATTATTTTTAAGTATCCCGCAGGTGTTTAAATGTAATCTTTGTTAAATGAAGTGTATTAATAGGTTGGGAATGGGAGCTTTTTATTTTAAACGTATATTATTTTTTGAAAATTATGTGCGTGTTGTATTTGTATAATACAATGTTCAACAATGTATAACTGTATGTTATAACCATTAATAATAACTATAAATTAATAGGCATATTAAAAGCAAATAAAAATTCAGTACATATTTATCATTTTATAAACGTGATTCATTAAAAAACTTACCTCTAACATGCATATATAAAAATAAATATCTCAAACCCAGTTTAATTATTACTATACATATAAATGCTCAAAAAAGCATTATCCCAAACGTTTCAAACAATACACTTTTGCCGCGGACTGTATAACGTCGCATTAACCTTAATAAATGGGAGCGAGAGTAAGTAAAGGAGAGAAAGACCCCCGGGGAGCGTCGATCACGAGATGAAACCCATAGTCGTCCGGAGCGAACTTCGAAATTCACCTTGTCTTCATCTTCCATCTTCCGCGTTCGCGAGGTGCCCCTGCGCGCGCGTCCGCGTTTTATGAAACTGGGACGGCTGATATTAAATCGCAAGTGCAAGGTTAAACGGTTCCAGTAGTTTCAAAAGTAACCCGGTCATTTTGGGTCCCGAAAAGTGCTGTCATGTAGCTCTGTTGGCTCTCGTAGTGTATTTGTTGGGTTCCAGATTTCTCGAATGCATAAATATGTATGTTATTATGATTTTTGCAGGTTTTGTTAATAAAGTGTATGTCAAAGAGGTTAACTTTTTTCTTTGATTTTCTGTATAATATACTGATGAAGCATGGTGCAACTTTTTTATTTAGTTTCTAGCGCTTTCTAAGTCGAACAATTATCAAGGCATTCGAAGTAGTAGATATTTCATACTACACTTATTAATGAAAGTTCGCTATACGGCTATAATTGTTCGGTATAAGGTTGAAAATAATTGCGTATTGAAAGCATCTCTCTCTCTCTCCTCTCATCTCATATAAAGCAACATTGATCAGAGCTAGAATGATCGTATCTGAGGCTCCGATATACTGCTTTTTTGAATCTAACAAGTTTCAAGAGAGCATCTTCTTGACTTTCTCATTCAATAACGAGGTCAATTTTTTAAATCAGGGATATGCTCTCGATCTAAATGCCTATAATGGTTCGATTGACTCCAGGATCTGTGTAATAAGTATACCCTCGTGGTACCGCTTTACAAGTATGGGTTTTTACCAGGATATTGATTTTCAGTGTAAAAAAGATTATATAAATTTTGTCGCAATTTCCGTCACGATTAAGTTAAACCTGTTGTGCTATATTTATGATTTCATAATTTATTTGAATTATGTGATCCCGACCTGGGCTATATGACATTCAGCATGCACGGAAAATTGTTTTTTTTTCCAAAACTTCTCACGTACACTGCATTCATCACCAAATTCCCAGAATCTTCGTTATTTTCCACATGTAACAAGACCGATATAATTTTCACGGCAATTTTTCTCGAAAAACCCTCGTCAACCCATCCATCCACTCACCTATACACGACTTTACACCACCAAGTTCCGCTACTCACCGAAGGACAGCCGTACCATGCGCTCATCGAGAAAGGAATCAATAAAAGGCGGATTTCTCTCACGTGCCGTATTAAAATCGCTCCTCTCTTTCATCCTCCACCTCCGCGCGCTCCGAATTTTGCCTGTGAGCCACAAGTGAAATCACGGCATCGTCAGTTTGATTGGCTTGATTAAAACTTTATTTGGACATGCATGCCCCCGACCTTGCCTCGCGCGCGCGAGCGCGGCCGCTCGAAAATGAGAAATGACTCGTGGCTTTTTTATACGAAGCCACCTTCTTTTTTAATCGCACGCTTACGTTTTAATGGGAGATCATTTGTATGTACACGAACGCGCGTGGGGACCAGTACGGGTCAAAAAGTATCGTATGTATGTGTAGAGAGAGAGAGAGTTTGATGCCCCCGGGATCGTACCTCAGTCGACATATTTGAATTAAAAAGCACTTTTACCGACTTTTTCGGGACTATCAAAACAAACTTCGCCGCTAATAAGCACTTTCGGCGCGGGACGTGCAACTTTTTGCGCTCCGCTTTCACGCACTTCTTGCGCGCTGCGCCGCCGCGGTGGTGATAAATCTCGCGCGTTCGGTGGCGAGAGAGAAAGAAATGCGAACGCGTCGTTTGTTTTGTCGCAAAGGTATGGAAGCGGATTCGACAATGATATTAATGTATCGGACTGGGATACGTGATAAACGAGGGTTTTTAATAAAATTATGGGAAAAACGCTATGGGTTAATGGTGTATATGTAACGAGTTAAACGGCCGGTTGTTTGGCCTGAAATAAGAAAAAAAAACTGAATTTATATGACGAATGATATAAAATTTTATGTAATTGATAATCAATCAAATGCAAATGGGCAGCAAATATAAAGAAATTTCTCAAAAATAAGGAAGTCATTTAATAATTTACGAGAATTCCATCCGCGAGTGGTTAATACAGGCTCATTACGTCCATATACTTCCCCAAAGTGCGCTGCACTTTCTAACCAAACAAAAATTTCCACCTTACGCCGACACTTCAATTTATAAATATCGAACGACGATCACCATCATCATCGTCGTAGTCGTTACCCTATACAGAAACATACTCCTCTCACGCTCCTTACACACACACATAGACACGGGGAACTTCATAAAACCCGTGTGTACGAGCACTCGACAAACCTTCGGTCGCGCGATAAAAAAGACGCGCATAACGAAAAGAAGAAAAGAAGTCTCGAGAGGAGGCTGAAACTACACAGCCGCGCGCGCGCAACCCAAACACATACACGAGGAACGCCGTAAAACTTTCTTCTTCATTATCGGTCGTACCCCGCAATTTCCCCCATTAAACACTCGCTCTTTCTTTATCTCTCTCCCGCGCCGCTTATACGTGTACCTACACTACACACATACATGGACAGTGAAAAAGCTGCACGCAGCGCGGGCGCTGAAAGTAGGAAACGAAGCGCGCGGTTAAAGAGCGCCGTAAAGTTGGCACTATTGAAAATGCATCGACGCGTCGTCGCGCATCGTGTGAATTTACGCGGAGGCCGGATTCCGATGCGTTTTACCGCGGCGTATAATATAAATGGGTAGGTGCGTGAGCGGCGCCACCGACGGCTTTGTTTCCTGGTTGCTCGTGAACGCAGACTGATAATTTCGCACCGCGGCTCGCCCTTTTTATACCGAGACGCTGCACGTGCTTATACACTTCGCTTCCTATTTCTCTACCTATGGGTTTAGTGCGCACTTGTCGCGGGTGTTATTTCAAGTGTAAGTATATGGACGCGAGTGTAGCTTTATCGCGTTGGTTATTTGTGTAAAAATCACTTCGTTGTTGTAACATTCTATACAATATAAATTTTTATTATGCATAGGTATTAATCATGTTTAATGAGCGTCGCATTAGCAGCCGAATTCTCCTCATTATAGAAGTATAACTTTCTCATACCGTAAAAAATACAGCCTATAAAGAAGATTAAGTCCTCAGGGCCGAGAAAAAGTCGTCAAATTAACCGTCTCGATTTGTAAAACTAGTTTTCTCCGTGTGCATAAACACTGATTAAAATTCATCTCTATATACTGATTAAGTTATAATTTCCATATATCTCGCACCTTCTCCATAGTTTCCTCAAATTTTCCATTTATACACCTCTCTCGACCACCTTACGCAAACACACACACACATCACCTCTCACACTTGAATTTCCACAGCCTCACTTTCATCATCATCATGCGCCCACAAAGTAGCATTCTAGTCTCAAAAATCCAGCTTCGAGTTATCATCATACATATATATACACTTTTGCTCGCTTGCGACGACAAATGAATCCGGAGGCGCGGGCGTGTTACAATCCACGGGCACGCGCGCGTCACTTGGCAGTTTCGCACGTGCTCTCCTCGCGGCGGCCTCCGGCTGCAGTTTACTCTCTCGACGATTCTTACTTACTCTCTCGGCCCAGTGACCCGAATAACCCGCGCGCTTTGCTTATAAATCGAACGCCGCCGGCCGAGGAGACGCGCGCGCGCCTGTGTATGTGTATATAGATATGTATAAGCGTTTCCCTCTCGAGAGACTCTCGTTCTCACGCCCCGCGCGATTTTCGAGCGTTTTTCATTTGCGTGTTATATGAGTGCTTGATGCGCCTCCGACAGTTATTGTGTGGACATAGATGTTCTGTTGAGTTTGTTTAGGCGGATTTCGTGGGTATACGATCGATTCGATGGTTTATGAGGTGTTGCGTATGCGTGTGTGTATATATGGTAATAATGAGGAGAGTTGTTAGTTGGACTAACGAATACATTTATACTGAGATTTTTCGGTGATGAGATGTTTGTGATTGATAATTGGACTGATAAATCTACCTGCGTATATCTGCTAAACTTTTCTATATGGGATCAATAAAATAATAAATCTATATAGTGTTTCAGAGGAAATAATGTAGGTAATTTTTCTGCATATATTGATTATTATAAACTTATGCGTGAAATTCGTCTCATATTACTTCTTCCCAATAATCTTACGTAAATTGACTAACTATTAAATTCTTATAACTACGACTCGTCATAAAAATCTTGAGATATCAAAACGTTTGATTTGCACAGACGCGCTCATATAACGATGCAATCAGTCTGTATGCAAATACAATGAAAGTTTAATCACTTTATAATAGACGTACCAATGCATTACATAAATCTGAAGTACATTCTCAATTATCAACTTTCTCCAAATGTACAAGGAGGTCAGTTTTTCGAAAAAATTGTTATTGCTTATGAGAGTTTCAACATTTTTTTCTTCTCAACCTTTATGGCGTATTATTAACCCTTCGTCAGAGTCAAGAGTAAACAGAGTTGCCATACATATACACACGTAATTGTATATATAAAAGTAATACTTCAGACGTGCGGTTTTTCGTTATCGTTCTGATACAAAGTTTTAAAGCTAATTGCCCAATAAACGATAGTATAATCGGCACGCGGTATTTTTGTGCACCGCGAATGATACGAATTCCTTCTGAAAATCCATTGCTTATAAACATTCTTAATGTCCGCGAGTCGTGATAATTTTTAAGTGTACAAAATTTTTAATTGGTATCTCTTTTATGCCGCACTTATATCATTTTCCAAACAAATTTATTAAATTTAATTATAAAACGAGTACATGAACACCATTCTTACAATCGAAAATCATAAACGATAATAATACCCCGAAATAACCGAACCTCGTACCCGAATTAAAACCGAAACCCACAAGCAGCATATCACAAAACCCCTTTATCTCCTTCTCCCCTTCAAAAACAATCAATCCAAACTTGGCATTCAAACTTACATAATCCCACTTAACCTTCATCTCACTTAAATCACCTCCTCTCTCCCCTACCCTCTATATATCCGTATCAAAATAAGAATACCCACAATCCCATCCCACGCGAGAGCCGACCTCACAAAGCAGCAGCAGCAGGCTCGACGAGGAGTAAGAAGGAAGAAAACGAAACCGAGAGCCTCTTAAACGATCCTCTCTCTTTCTCTCTCTCTCCTCCCCCGTTCCGCGAACGAAGAGAGCCGCCGCGCTCACTCGCTTTCGTTCCTCCTTTTTGCTCCCTCCTCCTCCTCCTCGACGTGTTCCACCTTCCTATTTCGCGCTCTCCTCTCCGCGCTCATTTTTCAGAGCGCCACTGCTGCGCATGCACGCGCAGCCTTTTTCCAGCACGGCGCTTGCTCGCTCGCCGTTAATTATATTCGTCCTGGCTTTTTTTTCTCCCTTGTTTTCTCCTCTCTCTCTCTCTCGTTCCCTTTCGCGCGCGCGGAGAATACGCTCTCAACCTGTCGGATGATTAATCGCGGTCGGCGCGATCTAATTAGGCGAGAGCGCTCGCTTGCGCATCCTCGTTACACTTGACGTTTCGCGTGCGCAAGCGCGGCGCAGAGGGATGATGACTTTTACGCGCGCGCTCTGTTATTTCTGGCGAGAGCCGCGCGCGGCTTATGTCGCTTAATTCCTACCTGTGTGTCGGTGTGTGTACACTCGGATTTCTTGTTGTGTCTTCTGACCGATTCGGTGCAGAGGCTCTTTTTTGTATAAGTTGAGGGGGTTGGTGGCATTGTTTATTAAGACGTTGTTGGAAACGTCGTCGTTGGTGGTCGACGGGATGAATAGGCGCGAAGGTTGAGACGTTGCATATGTTTGCGAGGTTGTAAATTTTTGAATGTTTTTTTTTTCTTTTAGGGAGAGGGGAGGAGGCCTTGTATGCAGGCACAACTGATTTATGGGTGCGTTGTTGGTGACGAGAAAAATATCGGTAGAGGGTTTTTGCACGCGACGGTTTTGCGTAAGCTTCGAAATTGGAAGTGCAATTATCAGAATTTACATGTTATTAACTTTTAGATTGTTTGCTTTTTTTATAAACTCTCTTATGTACACATGTTTAATAATAATTCAAGTTTTTATGTCATTATTATTCGAAACTTTTTAAACTATCTTTATTCGTTCCAATTTAATTTTCTTTCCATATTTAAAAAATTCTAGAACAAATCTCTGAATTATGATATAGCAAGGTTAATCTTGATATTGTATTGTCTTGACTCAATGTTCACGACAATTATCGGTACAAGATTTATATACAGTTTTCGATATATCAAGACTGTGGTGTAAAAAAAACTTAAATATTTTCTAATCGAAATAATTTATCGAAATAATCATAAGTATCAAATAATTATTGAACTCTTATGGTCATTGGTCACACAAAGGCGTCTTTATTAACTCAATAAACGTTGATAGTTGCTGATGACCATCTACTAACGAGATGTTCATGTGATAAAAACTTGCGGGACAGTCGGTAAAGCGCTCCTATATCCCCACGGGCCAGCTTACTTAGGTACGTGTACACAGGAAGGGAGTCGCCGTCTGGCGGCGGCGCCCGAACTAGACTCTGGCCGGTTACACATGTATATCGGGAAAAATCAAATTTCAAATTTGGCAATTATTTATACTTGTTTCGAAATTTTATTGTATTATATTAAAACCTAATGTATTTGTATATTAAATTTCGTTCAGTTACATTCTTAAAATTCAGTAAATTTGTAATCTAAAAGTTTCTTACATTTATTTAATTTGGGCTTCAGTCTTCTTTAAATAGTTGCTTACTATTTCACATCTGCGTGCCTTCTTTATCTACTTTGACCTCGCTTTCCCCTGCTATTTAGGTTTAAGACTTTTTTTAAATAATCGACTTGCTCACTGTTTCACGTCTCATGCGAGCCTTTGTCTTCTACGTGGACCTCGCATACCTCGATTATTTAGGTTTAAGACTTTTTTATATAATCGACTTGCTTTTTTTCGTACCTCTGCGTAACTACATTTTTGCGTGGACCTCGCGTTTACTATGGGTTTGAGACCTTTTCTAATGTTTGACTCGCTTACTCTCGCACGTCTGTGTAAATGATGATCAAGAATTTCAAGACAAGACAATTCTATTTTTTTCATATTGACTGAAAAGACCAATAAAAGAAAAAAATTTTCAAGAATTTACAAGATCGAGACAAAAATTACAGAAATATTGTATTGTCTTGTTCTCGTGCAGCCCTATCTTTACCACAATTATTAATTTCATTACCATAAACGGCAGCACCGCGAGAAACAATCGTGCCAAATCGCATTTCATCTTTCTACAATTCGAAATTCATTCGACTAAATTGCCGACTTTAACAAACCATTGCCACAACTCACGTGTGCCCTCCCCCCCTCTGGTTTTCTATTCCCCAGTAAAAGCTGACTTACAATGGCTGAGCATGCAACGCGCAGCTCGCGGACACCACGTAACAATTTCTAATATTCCACAGCGGCGCGCAGAAGAAAACGAAAAAAGTCGGCTTATTTATGAATAATCGTTATTAAGAAACACGACACCTGAATGCCCATTAAAGCTTATTAATCCGCACGCGCGCGTGAGTCACGGTACGGGCATCCATTCTGTTTTCCTAGAACCCAAATCCGCGCGCGCGCGTCCCACGTCCCTCTTTTGCGGATCGGGCATAATAAAAGATTAATCGGTCGAAAGAGAGTCTGATGCGGTCGCGCAAAAGGGTCACACTGAGACGCGCGCTCGTGCGATTTGTCATCCGTTGCGAGACTTATCTGCATATAGTGGGACATCGCAAGATGTTTGAAGAGGCTTCGAAAGATTGAATATCGAAGTGGATCATCGTTATATGAAAGTGTGTGTATATGTCGCCGCTTTGTTATTAAACAGGCGAGTGAGAAAGTCGATGCTTTTTCTTTTAATTAAAAAAGGGCGGTTGATGCGTTTTTCGCGCGGGTTTATCGGTATAATGTCCGCCCGAATGCTTCGTTCTCACACCTTTTATAAGCGCGCGCGAGGTTTAAGAAATGATCGACGAAACGGATCGCGGCGCGCGCGTTTGCTTTATTTTTCCATTGCATTAAAACGAAAGTGCCGAAGTATAAACGTCGGCTTAAAAATTAAGACATTCGAAAATTCCGAACCTGTTTAAAGTATACACGCGAGAAAATAAAAGTCGCGGCCCTCTTGAAATTTTATCACCTTATTAAACACAGACGTATACGCGCGCGCGTATATAAAAAAACCTAAGCACAATCGCACGAATTTACATTTTTTTCCCGAGGATTTTCAAGAGAAAGTCCCCTATAAAAATTATCCTACACCGAAAATGAAAATTCCGTGAAAGTGGTGTATACCAATCTCGCTTTTTTCCACCGAAAATATAGGTTTCGGACATAACTTCGTTTTCATTTTCGTCGGTCTTTAACGTCACCTTAAAGCGTCCGACGACTCAATATAAACACATTTCACGCGCGTTTCTCCGCGCGTCGACCCACCTGAACGCATTTTAAGCGTCTCGGCGGTACGATCCTCGGCCTTAATTACTTGCCATCGTGGGAGAGGCGCGTGTGCGCATGCGCTATCGATCATTGACGCGAAGGTGTCCACCCAGCCGGCCAACTTGACTGATTCGTTGAAGATTCACTATCGTTAAGTCGCGCGTGTATATACTTATATATATTTTTGCGGCTGAGAGGAATTTTACGGCCGTTGTTGCTTTTGTTGTACTAATATGTTATACTTTCGCTGTGGAATGTTTTGGTGGGTTTAATTATTGTAATATTGCAGCGATATTTTTGTGTTTTTCGAGTAATGAATTACTTTTGGCAATACTAATGACAGATATTCAATGCAAAAAGCATGTAATTGCATGACATTTCTTATCCATTCGTTCAAAAGACCGCAAGTTTGTAATTACAACTTGAATAAACTTAACTGTCGCCGTTTTCGAATGTCAAGTAATTAGCGTACGATCCAATTGAGATGTTAATTTGAAATTAAAAGTACATTTACATCAGAGTAATTATTGTTGTGTTGTTTAAAATAAGAAGTACATTTTTTATGGAAACAATTAAACGATGTGAGGTAAAAATAGGAGAAATGAGTTCACGTTTAAATGAGAAATATGACAGATTGACTTTTCCTTTCAAAAATTATTATCTTTTACTTTAAAATAAAAAATCTCCTTTAGAACTGCCTAAAGAATTTGTCAAATATAATCTTTTATTCCTTTCTAAATGCACAAATCGCAACAAAAGATATTATAGAATCCTATATGAAGACATAACACACATCTTATACCACATGCGCACATTATATACGTATAGAGTATAGCTTGTGCGCGTGCTCACGCACACGGATATACACTTTCACGTGTAATTACAGACGGAAACGTTCACTTAAGGGATTAGCACGTTGGCGAATTCGCAAATCTCAAGGCTTGACAGCACTTTCATTAAGCGAAACAGTATAGAAATTTTTTAATTAATTCGCTGGGCTACAGTTTATTACGCACTATCGCGCACGTATATAACGTTTATCCGACGAACGTGTAATTAGATTTCGCAAAGCCGTAATTGTGTTATCAAGGTTTTTACTACAAATTGAATCCTTTTTTTGATTGCCATTTGATACTTTCAAATGGAAGTGTAATCATTATAATTCTTAAATTCTTTGAGGTTTTTGAAACACTGGCGATGTTATGTAATAATACATAAATTAAATTATTAAAATATAAGTTTTTATATAAAAAGTTATTGTTTATACAACATTTTACATTACTACAAAAGAATGCTGTAATTAATTATTTTTTGTTTTATTTTGCAGGTCCTATCCTGGCTGTGCAAAAAAGGCGAGGAAATTCTTGCGAAGCACGGACAGCATTCGGCCACAAATCTGACAGCTGCGAGGATACATGAACGAGAATTCGAGAAGTTCTACTTCACGTCGATGGTGAGTTATTTTTGCTTTACCTCGAATTAATTATTTTTCATATTTTAACCTACAACAAGAGTATTCAGAAAATTATTTTTAATTCTTAAATATTATAAGACATATTTGTCATACGACTCAATATATAATTAAAGTGGATTCTGCCAATATTTGCAATTACTTAACATTCATTGTATTAAATTTTAAGTCAACTAATAATATTTAATTTTATATTTAAATTTTGAAAATCTAATATCAAAACAATATTCAATTTACACTACTATACCCTATCACGAACGAAAGAAATGACTTAAAGATAAAAAATATCATTTACTTAATTAATTTGATCTCATAAATCAGGCACTTCCTTCCACCACGCGAATTTAAAATCTTCCATCGCGGAAATTATGATAAATGATTCCTCGGTTACGTCAATAATATATTCTACCCGTGAAGTTCCAGTTTTTACACTCTCGAATTCCACTTTACGAGACATTCACCCACCTTGCAAATTCGCCTGCGGTCACCTGCCACTATGAATAATTGATCGACGAAACATATTCCACTTCCTGACCATTCATGTTTTTACACCCGAACCTTTCTTTCATCTCCCAACTTAGCACATATTTAATATCATTCACGAAATTTCGCATACAACCTTGTCTCAGCGCCTTGATCCCTCATTGACAAGCGCACATATCCTTCGGCAAAAATTCCGTTAGAACCGCATGTAGCTCGTTCATTCACTTCGACCTCCCTGGTACCACCTCCCATACGAATCAATGCGACCTGCGGGCAATCCCAGTTTCGCTCCATTCAAAGTCGCATCTATTCTCCACTCTCCTAAAGAATGAAAAAAAAACTATCCGAGAAAACAACGAAAAAAAAGCGGTGTTCCCGTGGATCTTTCACCCTTTCACGTTCCATTGATCTCCCCGTCACGGCTATATCACCGCAGACACACATATACGCGCTCAATAGAGACGCGACGCTTCGATTTTTGCCATCGATCTTTATATACCCAGGTAAAAAGAGGAAGAACCGAGCGCCAACTCGCCGTAATGAAGGATCCCTTTGTACGCGTATACGCGGGGACTTTTGTCTTCTCCCCTCACCGAGTAGATATACATATATACATGCGTATACTTACACAGGTTACACACGCGGAACGGAAACGCACAAAGCGAGCCTCTGTCGGCATTGTCGCGCGACTGACAACAACGCCGCGGGAACAGGCGTTTCCCTGTTGTTTTCTCTGTCGCTCTGCCGCGACGACGACCCGTTATCGTCGCCTATCTTCTTCTTCTTCTTCTTCTCCGACGCTGTCAACGGGTCTTTCGCGTCCGTCCCCGTGCATGCGCTCGCGCATGGAAAGAAAGCTTTCGTCGCCGCGCGGTGATAACACGCGCACGCGGCTAGCTGGCCGGTTCTCCTCTCGTTAGGCGGCCACCAAGGGATAGGCAGTTTTCAGTTCGCGATTCTATAGCGCGCGAGGGGAGTTTTCTGGGACGGATAGGAGAGTACCGTAAGCTTGGAGTTGTGTTGCTGACAAATTTATCGCGCTTCTTTTTCTTGGGTTTGGTCACGTCAACTGTTTCTGTTTTAAAGTTATCTATCTACAGTATCAGAATCATTGAAAATTCACTAAAAATTGTATAGAATAAAATTCCTACAAATTTATTCATGTAAAAAAACATATGTAAAGTTTTGAAAATTTCGTACATCTGTAATAATTTGTAATATAGCCTATATTTATATCTATTACTCGTTTCGTAAAATATTTATTTATATTTTATATGATAAGTAATGTACGCCGACATGTTTACAATTTATACAAAAATTTTATTCATAAGTTAAAATAAATCATAATACAGTCTATTATTGTATTAATCTGATTTTCTCATTTAATTATTTAGGCAAGAAAAATTAAACAAATATTATAGTAAACTATTATAATGAAATTTATTTTACAATATATTAGAACTCGTATCAGATCTGTATAACGTTTCAAATTATGTACTACCGTAACGTGATTCATTCAAGTTTTGTAGCCTAGCGACTCTAGCGGAACTTTCACCAAGCTTTTGCCCCCGACTTTCCGTCGGTACAGAAGAGATTCATCGATTGATCGATAGATCTCTAGCCGGTAAGGAAGGAATCTCATGAACTCCACTTACCACATTGATCAGCAACAATATTACAAAGAATTTATTATGCAATATAATTATCAATATACTCTTAATACGAAATAAGTTAGCAAAAAAAGATCCAGAGTGAAAGTCATATCCTCAGTCCATCTAGTGGCGCCTCCACGACTCCGCGGTGAGATCTCAAACTACCTCTCGCTTCTTACCTTACCGATCGAAACCCCAGTGATCGATGGTACATAGATCCCGCAGTAAAACAGCGCCGACTACGGTAAAGTGCTGCCACTATCGTAGCTCGGCGATCTGCAATTATCCTTTATCCCTTTCAACTCGATTAATCGCCCCGCGGAGCGAGATCGAGCGATCTCTAATTCGTTTTAAGCGGTCTGTTAAGAGTACCTGCGAAAGCTATCCAGCACTCTATAAATTAGAGAAGGTGCGATAAGGGCAGTTAAAAGGATCAATTGCTTCGGTAGATAAATGATTGATTCTCTAAGCTATCAAATTTTAAAAGGCAATTTTAAATTATGTATCAGCTATTTTTAGATCAATTTGGTATCAATTGTATGTATTTAGACTTTTTTAATTACAAAATTGTATTAATAGATTTTATTTTACACTTTTACTTTTCGATAAATATCTAAAGGATATATAGATGAAAGTAAATTTTACTTCCGTTTTATATACTATCATTAAATTAATAGAATAATTTTTAGAGCTCTTTGATAGTTTGTCCTCGATACTTAGAAAGCATTTAAAAGATTCATCTAGAAGTTTTGCAACGACAACAAATTCTCGACTTCCATTCATATCTTATACCCCAACGCCAATACTAAGAAACGACTGCAATACTTATGCAATAAATCACGAGCGCGCCGTTAAATAATGGTCATCAAGCCCCATAAATAACCGACAATTACGGCGATGCAATTAAAATTAAAGCTCACCATAAACAGCCAAAGCATCTCGGATGCTGCATTTTTCTCTCTCCTCCTCCTTCTCCTCCCTTATCGCTAATCGCCCGGTATTTATCGCGCTAGTAAACCGGCCCAGCGTTTACACTGTGTTTACGCTCGAAAACGTACTTAAACTCGTTCGCGTAAACTTTCTAAAGGATATCTCTGCCGGGCCGCGCGCGTCCTCGGGCGGCTCATGGTACTAGGAAAACAATCAGTGCCTCTTTTTTTTCTTCTCTCTCACCCAAAGTGCTCGCCGCTGTATTCCGGCCCGCGACAATGTCCCCGGAGTGTATATAGCCTTGCCAGAGCGAGAACAATTCCGACTTTCGTTGCGGCTATGTACACTTTGTCTCGGTGTCCGAGAAGTGTATGTATGTAGTGATCCTGCTGACACAATAGCCTCTTTGCCGTTGCGAAAACGGCTGTTGACAATTTTCAAATTATCTTCTTCTAGCGCTGGGTGGGTAGGTAGGTAAGTGTACCTTATAAGTTCGCTGCGAATGAATAAAACAGTAGTCGTGCGGTCGTTAGGAGTAGTCGACTATATCTAAATGAACTTTTTTTTATGGCTCGAATGTTAAGTTCTTTCAACAATGCAAAACACTTATTCATTTGGAGGAGAGTCAAATAAGGAATGAAAGTTTGTTCTCTTAATAGTAGATAGTTGGATTGGCTATTTGAATACAATGTTTTGTTGCTATTTGTAATACTTTTTCATAAATTAATTCATTATAAAACACCATTATAATACTTTTTTACATTTCCTTGATAATAAATTTACATCTTCATTGATAATACATATTTCTTATAGAATTTATACATATTCCACATTATCAGCACAAGTACAACTAAAACTATAAAATGATAGTACCGAAAAAAAAAATCACCAGTAAACCTGCCCTTAACCGTGCCCCTAATTCCCATATCACCCACCGTTTCTCCACAACTCATAAAAGCACACAAACAAACCAAGGCTCTTACCACTTCAAAGCTATCACTATACTTCCTTACCCGACTCGTACAGAGCAATTTTTTTTACGAGGTAAGTAACGAGAGCCAAACGTCGTCGTTGTCGTTGTCGCACGTCGTAGTCCATTCCGTGACAATGGCTTGGCGTTCCGCTAACCCAATTGCGTGTACTACACCCGCGCCCACCCGCACCCGAGCGATAGGAAACTCTCTCGGTAGCACCAAGTATGTGTATGTATGTGAATGCACCTTCGACTCCTGCATGTTAACACGTTCGCGCGCGAACGCTGACGCAATGCAGTCGCCGCGAAACTTACGGCGCGGTTCGGTTAACGATTTTAAGCCGTACACGCGCGGCTGGTATCTGTATACTTCCTGCAATTTTCGCGAGTTTCGCGTCGTTGTCTTGGCTGTAATTGCGATCGTGGCCGGCGATTTTAGGGGATTGGAAAGGCTAGAATTCGAGATTCGTGGGAGATAATTGTCAACCGGGAGTAATTCTTTTCGGAGACTTTTTCGGTGAGGTATCGGAGGGCTGCACGAGAGCGAAACAATACAATATTTCTGTATTCTCTTAATTTCAATAAGTGAAATCTTCACTTATTTTAGAAGCGAATGTCTTCTTCACTCTTTAAATAAGTAACAAATTTAACATGTGAAACACTGTATCATTCACTTATTCGAAAATTAAAAAAAGACGTTCACATCCGATATTGACATGTAATAAGTGAATTTTCACTTATTACATATCAATATTTACTTGTTTGGAAAGTAAAAAGTCGCTCATTGCAAAAATGTGAATATTGACATTGAATAAGTGAAATTTTTCACTTCCAAATATGTGAATTAATTGCTCAATCACTTTTTATTCACTTTTTCATAAGTGATTTTTTTATCTATTGAATATTGATTTTACTAATTTTTTTTTTTAGTGAAATAATAGACTTCAGTTATTTAATATGTCAATATGCACTTATTCCGTAGTCAAAATACATTCACCCTGTTACTTTCGAAACAAGTGAATATTAACATGAATGAGTGAATAATAACAATGAATTTTCCCTCATACAAATTTACTGAGTTTTAAGAATAATGTATAATTGAACGTAATCTAACATACAAATACACCAGCTTTAATACAAAAACAATAAAATTTCGGCACAATTATAAATAAATGCCAAATTTAAAATTTAATTTTTCCCGCCATATATGTATGTGCCGTCGAGCAAAGTCTAGTTAATGCGCTGTCGCTAGGCGGTGTACCCTTTCGCTATGGCCTCACGTATCTAAGTAAGCCGGCCAGAGGGAATATATAGTGCGCCGCTGACTTTGCCAACTTTATCCCTCGACCATCTCGTTAGTAGATGGTCAACTACCGAAGTTTATTGAGTTATGAGTATTTCGATAAATTATTACGATTAGAAAATGTTAAGTTATTTTCAAGACAAGACAAGATTCTTTACGTTCTTGACACCACAATCTTGATATTGTATCGAAAACTGTATATAAATATTGTATCAAGTATTGTCTTGAATATTGAGGCAATATAATACAATATCAAGATTAATCTTGCTACAAAGTGTCGATTTTACGTTCATCATTATTCAAAATCTACACTTACTTCACAATCGTTTTCTCAGAATTTTTTTTTTTTTTTTTTTTTATGCAGCATAAATTGTATATGGTTCCTATCATAATATTCCCAGCATAACTGCCTATGGTTCCTATCAAAATATGAACCCCCCTGCAAAATAAGATTATTAATATTTATGTACACAAGTATACTAATATTAATATTAAGGGAGCAAGCCTGGGTTAAAATGATGAAATAGTACATTGTGCAACAAGGGAGGAAAATTGACTTTTTCTAGCGAGGATGATGATTGAGCACGAGTGGTTCAC
>UXGD01002272.1:0-27189 GCA_900474315.1 Torymus auratus
ATTCAAATATCAGATCCATTATTCCTAAATATATCAATAAAAATATTAAAAAAAATTCAATATTTAGATACAATATTTGATCATTCATTTTCAATTTTAAAAGATTTTTAATTATTTCTTAAAAACGCTAAAAGTCCATTCCACATATAATTCAAAGTATACCGCAGCCGCAACTGTTTCTGTACGGAACCATAACTTTTAACTTCTTTTTTTTCGCTCAACCCTTTGAAGCGCGGCGAGTTATGTACAGTGCGCGCCTAATCTTTCGGATAAGCCTCATATGCCGCTCGCACCGTACTACGCAGCTCCTGCCACCGGCATGTCATGCAACACTGAATAAAAACGGTTTACAGCCGCAATATATGACTCACCCGCATCGCACGCGCTACAAGTATACTTATATACTTTCCGCCACAGGATTACGCCTCTCGAGCGTCGTGTAAACTTACGCCGAGTACGCGAAAAAAAAATATATTTATTTTTCCAACCAATGCTTTGTCGTAAATGATTATTATAGAGGCGCGGAATGGATGAGTTTTCTGGACAATATTCACGGAACCAAGAAAGCTTTGATTATCTCGAGACGCGCGCAATCTTTACGAAAATTGCCGGTGCTAACGGTACTTACGCGCGGTTCGAGACAACAGTATAGCATAACGATGATAGCCGGGCAATAAAGAGCAATTACCCGCGCGCTGTAATTTTTATTGCTAGGTTACGCATAAGCGAACAAAACGCGCGTTGCGTTTGTAAAGATAATGCGCGCGGGGATTCCGAGAACCGCGAGTCTTGCTTCTACGGATGAATTTTCATGAAAAATTTCGAGATCCCTGAGTAAGTATATAATACTCTACGCGCCTTTCACCCGCGCGGTTGTGTATGAAGAAAAATAAGCGGCACTTACCGCTCGCTGATTAATTTGACTAATTAGAGCTCTTATTAGTGCCGACTGTTCGCAATAATTGTCCGGCATGAAAGTCGGAGCAAGAAAGTCGTAGAAATTTTTCGCACGGAGTTATAGGACAAGTGTATACTTACGGTACACTGTAATTAACACACTTGTCGTGGTACACTTACTTGCCGTTCTATACGTACCTTCAAATTAACTTTTGAAATTATTTCGCCCCTGTCAGTTATAATATCTCAAACACTTGTAACAAGAATAAACCTTATCGTTTGATTCAAGCTACAAACTCCGTTATCGCAGCGGTCACCGAAAATCTTTCAAACATTATTGACACCTTCGATCCCGTGTAAGATAAGAAAAAGCTTTAGATTTTCACACGTCCGTCAAAGCTAATCTATCCATCTTTACCCTCGACCCATGATCCCATAGCCACTTGAATCTCTCCTCGCATCCCATGCTACCCCATCTGATCACCGAAAAACCGCGGGCGCGCGTCTCGGCCAATCGGCGCCCGAAACTTTTCCACATATGATCAATAATACTCCCCTCTCCTTCCCCTCTCTTCCACATACGGCGCACATATAGGCACAGCACACAGAGAGAAAGGAGCTCCCGCGGTGCTGTGCTGAGCAGCGCAGCAGTCAGTCAGTCGCGAGCGCGCCGCAAGCAGAAGTGGCTCAAGGCCAGGTATGTGTAAACATCAGCGGCTGCCTCTCGCGCTACGTAAGATTCTTATTAAGTGTGTATCTGCTGTATATGTGTACCTGCGTAATATACTATCGGAGTCGCGCGGTTATTTATTGTTTGGTATAGTGCAGAGGAATGTCTGTGTGTAATGTACACGGGGAAGGGTTGGAGAGTATATATAGGTATGTACTTACGGGGCGGCAAATCGAATTATCGGAGCGCGTTGCACGCGGGCGCGCGCGTGTTGTTTTTGTCGGAGGGGGTCGGTCTTTTTTTTTTTCGGAGGGTGCGAGCAACGGTATCCAGGTGTCATGTGTTTTGTCCATAAGTCGTGGGATCTTTTTTTTCTTTGTTTCGAACGTTTCGTGTGTGAGTGTGCAGGAAGAGCGAGAACGTTCGATTATAATGTGTGGAGTGCATCTGGATTTTTAAATAATGTTTGATGGTTGAGTGGATTTTTTTATTAATAAAGAAATTTTATTAACTGATTGACTGCATTGTATTGTTGGTTTATTGCAAAATAGTAATGGTGAATTTTGTTCTAGTGAGGAAGGTTGATGGATGCTGACAAGACACTTGGATGTAATGAGAGTGGGGAATTACTTGGAAGGTACTTGAGATACAAAGACGAAGAATGCAATCATAATCAAAGTGATTGTATCATCGAATGAATCATCTGACTGGAGTTTATCCCTGCCAACGTACTTGAAATGTTAAAGAAAGCTGCCAGGGGTATTGAAAATGGCGGAGAAGGCACAACACTTAAAGGTGATAAGGGAGAGATTTCTTCGGCTAAACGAAGAATATCTCAAAAAGGGAGTTTCACCAGAAGATTTAAAACTCGCCTGCGAGGTGGTGATGAGCCACAAGAAGAATGGTAGTAAATCTGTCTTTCGCTATTTACACAGTAAAAAACTAGCTGTAATCATTCTGTTGCCACTATTGTACAGCATAGTGGTGGAGCAGGCTGGCATTGATTTTGTGATTAAATATACACAAGGTACAAGATGTTTGATACCAAATAATTATTTGATATGGGAGTTCACCAGGCCTGTTTCAAATTGCGACTTCTGTCGAGGAGTTAATTCGGCTCTAGTCCTAGGTAATGTGACCAGGGAGGAGTTTAAAAAGCATGCCTACTCATCCAAGCCAATTATTGTAAAGAAAGCTGCTAGCCACTGGTTGGCTTCCAAAGTTTTTAGCCTGCAATTCTTCCGTAGCTTGTACGAGAATATACAAGGTGCCTATGAATCCGTCGATGAAGAATGTCAATTCTTACATTTTCGAAGCAATTTTGCCAATCTAAAAGAAGTATTTTCTATGAGCGAGCGCAGAGCAATGAATTTACCAGGGGAGGATACCTGGTATATCGGTTGGAAGAACTGTCATCCTCAAGTTTTGGAGATAATGAAGAAATTTTATGACACTCCACATTTTTTACCTGAAGACGCAGAAATACCAAATACAAATTATATATTTTTAGGATATGATCAAGGTGCCAACATGCATGTAAGTTTTAATATCAAATGTTTACTACACACTTGTTTGAAATGAAAAAATTATGTGATAAAAAAATTTCAGCTGGATTACATTTCGCGACTCATGTGGCAAGGCCAGATAATTGGCAGTAAAACGTGGACAGTCGCGCCAACTCCGGAATGCGACGACGTCTGCGAGCGGTTTAGTTTTTTCGTGGATACCGGGGATATAATACTACTGGATACCAGGATCTGGTATCATAGCACACAAGTTGAAAACGGGCAGTTTAGCCTTACTATCACTTCCGAATATGGGTAGACTGAATTCTTATAATGGGAAACTGTTAGAATTGTATATATGTAAAAGTTTTAATTGCCTAGATTGCTTACAAAGTAATCTTGAGTCTTATTTTTTTTAAAAAGATATGACAGGTTTTTTGACCTAAGACGATTTTATAAAATCTTACCAGATACCTTGCCATAATTGTTAATGATGTAGGATTTTATTTTTTATTAATAATTTGAGATTTATATAAGTATTTTAAATATGAAATCTTTATTTCTGCAATCTTAATTGTAAATTATCTTAAACATTTTATTTTTAATTGACGTATTGACGCTTGTTTTTAATCATGTATTTTTAAGATTTTTTAAAAGTTTGTGTTTTGTGAAATGAAAACAACAGATCGGTAAATACAATCAAATATATATATGTAATTTCCAAGAATACACTAATAATAACATTAAATCAGTGCCAAAAGAATAATCGCATTGATAAATTATTTAAATTATATGCGATAAAAAGACAATTGCAATGCAAAGTTGCTTGCTGCCATATTTTTGCTTCTGCATAGCAAGAAACCGAATAGATAATACTGAATTATAAAAAATTAACTTTAACTCATGAATATTCAGGGTATAACGTTTGAAGATGAATACTTTAAGTATTTACCATAAAAGCAAAACACTTCTTTTAAACCTTACTTTAGCTAGTCGGTAATCAAGATTTTATCTCGTGTACTTGTAAATAGGTCCATGCAAGACTGAAAGTACCATTAAGTCGGAAAACTTCGAGCTCCAAAGCATATACATAAGACGAAATCAAAATTGTTAATTTTTTTATTTTTTACATTCAAAACTTTGCTACAGATCTCCTAATAATACCTTGTATCAATAAATCTTGTAATAAAAAGTATATTGTTCAATAAAAATTGTTGAAATATATAAAAAGTATTATTGTTGATTCACATTACTTTTTTTTTCTCTCAAAGCTCATTGAGAAACCAAATGCCTTATTTTTTTGCATTTGTCTTTTATTTCTGCACGTACATCAGACTTTAACATTGCATAAAACATACAACAACAAATAGACTGCAATACAAAGTCAAATACACAATTTTATACACAACAAGTAACGATGTATACTTGTAAATTTTCAAAAGATTCTCTTTTGACTGGGAAAATTACTAATAATAATTATAATAATAATAAAAGTGAACAGAGACAATCGAAGAAAACGAAGGAAAAAATCTACAATACTGCATGTGAGTGTGTTTGTGTGTGTGTGTGTGTGTTGTTTGAAGAAAGAAAAGAATCAAGGAACGTCGTGACGTTAACGATTAAATTACTCACTCTCTCATTTTCTCTCCATTACACCGTGTTTATATATATAAGAAGTATGCAAAATATCACACTACTTGTATAAATGCAAAAGTCGTGAGAGAATCCGAGAAACGAAAAGGAAAAACACGTGGCGTTAAAAAGTCGATGCTGGAATGCTATAAGGATATCTATATGTATAATATATATAATATATATATATATATATAACTTTTCTATATGCATTAAAAACGTATATAGCGCTACAAAAATAACAACATTGATGCCTTTCGATTTTGCTGCTTCGCAAAGCTAGCGCGCGCGCAACGGATTATTCCTTGAGGAGGGAAAAACGAAGTGTCTGTGTGTGTGTGTGTGTGTTTCTGTGTTTGTGTGTGTGTATGTGTCGATCCGCCTCGAGCGCTTGTCCCCGGCGACACGGCCTTCATTGGTCCTTTTTCTCCGTTGCTTGTTGAAAACTCGGCGGGCTTTCCTGAAAAAAAAGCAGAAATTGACGAATATAATTGTACGTTCTTAAATGTTTGCCAATCGAGGTATCTTATTGGTTTAGGATAATGTTTTCAAGACTTACGTAGTACGCTGGGGGCGGAACGTACGCGCACTGAGGTCTGTTGGGATCGTAATACGCACTTTGCGCAGCTTCCGCAGCCTTCGCATCTATTGGAAACCGTCAAAGATTAAAATTATTGTCTTGCTTAAATGGTTGGGTATTTAGTAAAGTGTTTTATCATATAATCATTTTTTTTTCTACAAAGCGAAACGGAATTTCGCGGTCTTCTATTTATAAAGATTATTAATGTATTCAGCGAGTCCGTGTATTTTAATCGGTTCTCATCTTTTTATACGTCTCAAATCAAACGGGATTTTTCACATATTGCATCAACGTTATAAAAATACATATTATATATCCTCTCCCGAACCCTGCAATCTACGATTTTTGAAAACGAAAGTGAAACTGTCACTCCGCCCGCGCGACGTAACCAAAGTATATATATTGCTATATACGTGTGTACACATACAACGTGCGTGTATCGTTAAAAAATGCATAAATTCCAGAGACCCATTAGGACACGCGGAAAAAATTACGTGCGTGCGTGTGTATATATATATACGAAATTATGAAAGTGTTATGTCAGCGCGTGTGTGAAAGCATTAGAATGTCATCTCTCTCTCTCTTTCTCTGAAATCACCTAAGACGCATATATAGAAAAGAAATATTTTAAGGACGACGGGAAAAATCTTGCGCGCAAAAGAGCTCGATTTGAATTAAGTAGGTACACTCGAGTGTGTAGGTACTGCACTTTTGCCGCGTACTTGAGATCGGCGCGCGCGCGCGTTAATGTTCCGCCTCTCTCGCGAGCAACCTTGAACGCACATCGACGCCTTGTATCCTCCACTTTGCGGTAAAAAAACTGTGTAAGAAAAAAAAGAAAAAAAAAATTAAAAGTCATCTATACGACGCGCGAATGCCGTATACCTTATACGTGTGCTCCGAAATATCAAAAGTGAAAGTCGGCACCTTCGCGGAATGAACTTCGCGATTATGTCAGCGCGCGTCGCACACATTATACCTACCCGGAACAAAAACCTTCAAAGCCAAAATAATTATTAGAAAAAAAAAATGTAAAAAAAAATATAAGAACCTTGTATGTGCATATACCACGCACATGGGGCCACCTTCGCCGCGCCGAAGCTACTTTTCGTCGGCATTATCGTTATTACACGTGCACCCACACACTGTCTCAATAACCAGCAGCAACACCAACAACAACAATAATGCTATCGCTACTACTTATTTATTATTATTATCTATCTTCGAGAGTGCACTTTAGCGAGTCGGAGGTCTCCAAGTCTCGCATGCTGGGTCATCGATGCACGCGCGCACACACACAGTATTATACCAGAGAGATGAGACAGACGGAGACCGATACGTACGCGAGAGCAGAGCGAGTATGACTAAACTATGAGATAATAAGCGCGGGCAGTGAAAGCCAGCAGCAGCAGCTTCACGAGAGCCACCGCCGCCGGCGGAGTATGTGTGTGTCCCACCACCGCCGCGGCGACTTATGCAATTCCCCCGTTATTACATAATATTCAAAACATTTCGAACCCCGTGGATGTATGTCGTTATGCCCACGTACGAATATATGTGTGTATGGGTGGGTAAGTATATGGGAGGGACAGGTGGTATGTGTGTGTGTACGTGTGTGTGGACTATGGAAGTTGCTAAATGGCGGTGTTGTAAGGAGCGCGCGAGCGCCGGGCCGATCATTAGTACCTACGTCTCGCGGTGTCGGGTCGGGAATAAGTATTTTTAGCGCTGGAGATTTTGGAGAAAGAGACAGAGAGAAAGATGTAGAAGAGAAAGAGAAAAAGATTTGTTTAGATAGAGAGGTTCGTAAATGAAAAAACCAGCATAGTAGTATGTCATAATATTTAATAAGTAAGACAAATGCGGCTCCCCCCTTCGGGAAAGCCGTCTCCTTTTCTTTATAAAGCTTCGACAGTAACAATTGATTTTTCACGTGAACTTTGTTCCTCTTTGTATGATTTTTGTTTTATATATATATACTACATTTTACAAGATTGTAACAGCATTGCTCGTTGCGCTTGTTTCTATATTATATATATAGGCAGAGAATATAAAACACAGTAAAGTCTTCTTGTACGGATAGGATATATCATTATAGTCTATTAGTTATACACTGGAATATTATTTGTGAAAGAGAGGGAGACACACGAGTTATCGTGGCGATTGATGAGAATGAGAGATTTAATGAGAAATGGTAATGAGTTTGGCAGATATATAGATGAAATTGACGCGCGCTCACGGCTCTTTGATCGCGGCTGTGATCGCGTTAATGTAGAGTAAAGACAGTAGTGGATATATCGAGTGCTCTATTTACGATTATTCATTTATTAATTCCTTTTAGGAAGAGAAGATATTAGTCGTTAATATATTATAATTAATAGTTAATATTATTTATGTTATGAATTTATAATTTATCACATTCAAATTCGTTAGAGATTTATGTTTATTATAATGTTTTTTAAGTATTATTTACAAAACTTGAAAAATGTATTAATTATTGTTAGTAACAGTAAATAGAAAAATTTTCTTTAACAAGAACTAGAATAGAAATAATACTTTTATTTTACGATATATATCGTTAATTCGTACTAAGGAAAAGGAGTTAAAGTATTGATTTGCTCCAAATTAATAAAATTATATTGAAAGCATCACAAATTGTAAAAATAACTTTTTAGCAAGTTTAATTTACATAACAATCACAGCCCACTAGTGACTTTACCCTAAACTCGAATGCGTGTTTAAGATTTCAAAGTAAAGATAACAATTGACAAAAACAAAAAGTAATATGAAATGCTTAAAAAACGGAAGTTGATCGAAAATTATTCTCATTGTAGCATGACTGGGTTCTAATAAGGATTAGGATAGGGATAAGCCGGTTGACCGTAGGGTCCAGCTTGGGGCTGACCATAGGGTCCAGCTTGGGGCTGACCATAAGGTCCAGCTTGGGGCTGGCCATAGGGCCCTGGCTGTTGGTAGGGTCCCTGAGGCGGATAAGAGCCTTGTGGTGCACCATAACCTGGAGGCTGCGTATGGGGGGAGTACGGCGGAGGGTTCTGCGTGTAAGGCTGTTGCGCGGGCTGTCCATAATTGGGGTACACACCTGCATTGGACATTGGCTGACCATTGTAATTGGGATTGGCCCAGGCGGGCGCTCCGTTCTGTTGTGGATGTGAATTCGGTGGAGGTGGTGCACCCCATGCTCCTGGTTGTGGCGGTGCTCCACCGCTGGCATAACCCTGATAATTAGCGTTTATGCCTGGGTATGGTGGAGGCATATCTGTCATAAATACACTATTCACTGTGGAAAGAAATATCGACTGTGTTACACACTTTCTTGAGACTGTTGGTTATTCATTAAGACATCATTTTTTAAAGTACAAAAGGTTATACATTAATGAACAAAAGAAATCTAAGAAAATATTTCCTTCATCCTCTAAATTATACATGCAGGAGTTGATATCTACATATTCAATTGCAGTACAAGCATTAAAATTCTTTTGTCCACTATTTAACTATCTAATCTAGAGTTAAAAGACATTTTCATTTTATTGAGTAAATAAAGTTTTAATTTTCATTTACAACTGAAAATTATGGTAATACACATTTGGATTTCAATTGTACTTAAGGAACATAACTAATAACAGGTACATGCAATAACTTAAACAAACACATAACGCACAAGATATCTTATTATTTAAATCATAAAGAAGAGAGGCACAATATAAGGCACAGTATAATAACCTGGTGGCTGTTCTGGGAATGCATTTGTAGGTGGAACCCATCCATAATAGCCAGCTGGTGCTGCTTGATATGCTGGTGGTGGTGCAGCATACCAACTTGACGATGGAGGCTGATAAGGTGGTGGAGCATCAAAGTCAGGACCATTCCTTTGAGCTACAATTAAATTCACATAATTACTGTATGCCTAATATTTTTAATTATTTTAAGAAATTTGAAATATTTCAAATAAATATTTAAAACAATCACTAAAATATGTTAATGTAACCTATTGCTACAGGTTACAAAAAGAATTGTAATTTCTATTTGTAAGTTTAAGTTTCAACAAGTAATCAGCACTAAAAATAGGAAAATACAATGAACGGCATCATGAATCAAATTACCTAATTGAGCAGCTCTCAACATAGCCGAACCAAACTCAATGGCTCCGCCACTCTTGAAATGGAGCTTGAACTTGCACTCTCCAACCCAGTTACCGTTAGGCTGTGCTCTAACCTTGCCCTTGATGTAATTAGCACCAAACATGGGCTGTTCAACCTCCACCTCGCAAAGAGTAATGAACGGAAAGCTGAACGACTGCATCTTCTCCTTGTGATCCTTGGCATTGAAGATCATTCTGTGCGTTGTCAGGTATAGCCGTCCCTTCTTGGTACCCATGAACTCGGGCTGTTCCTGACCATGGAATTCCATCGACACATTGTCACTGAATAGTAGTATACTAAAGGAAGAAAACAATTCATTAATTACAATCAGTATGAATAAAAAAGCAACCACTGAACTAGACTTTCTCCTAAAATACACATTCTATGCTTTGTAAAGATCAGAAACCACCACTCCCACTACTAATCGAAAATTCCACGTAGTCCAGCCCATCACGACTCACGAGCGTCCGCCTAATTGACACACCACGTAACGGCCTCCTCTGTTTACAAAGCTGCCATTATACCGCTATAACACCTGCCACACTGCACTTTCTAACCTCTCCTCCGTCTCCTCTTTCCCCCGTAAACAAACTCTCTTTCTCCTCCCAATTCCTCTATCACCCGTGAAACTTTGGCACCCCGACAAAAACACTATCCGTGCGAATCGATAAGGAAAGACGCAGCCGCGTCAAGGTCGTCGGTCGCTCGCTCTCGCATCGCTCGAGTAAAATTTCGCGTAAGTACCTACTGCAATTGCGCGGGATGACGCAACCCCCAAGGCCGCTCCTCCGCTGCTCCAATTATCACCCACGTCCCCTCGAACTCTACTCAATCCCGAAACCTTCTTCCGCGTGCTTCCATCGTGTCTACGTGGGTACACATAGACGAAGATTCTCGAACGCTCTCCAGACGACGACGTAGCTGCTACATCGCACACTGTACGTGCACTACCCACTACACAACTTAATGCGAAAATGATCTACTCACCACTCGCCGGCGTGTATGAGTACGCCGCCGTTGGCGTGCGCCGTGTTCAGCGACATATCTTCGACCCTCGGTTAGGTACTCGTCGCCTCGTCGACGACGTTTGCTAATTGGAGCTATTTATTTACACGTATACACACTCACGAGGTTCGCTTGCGCGCGAGGTGGAAACAATACTGGCCTGACTGCCGTAGCGCGCGCGAGCCTGCACATCAGCTGATTCATAAGTGATAACGGACGCAAGTGCGCAGGCGCAAGTCCGACTGACGACTCCGAGATGCGAGTTCCTAATGGCTAGTGCTAGTGTATTTATACATTACTTATATGTATGCAATAGATAAATATATGAGAGTTGCTAGCCAACCTAATTTCTGGAAGAGCGATGTATTCGAGACGATCTTTTTTAGGTGTAATATACGATCGATATGGGGACTTTTGGAGTGTACAATCATGTTATTGTTCTCTTAAGTAGGTAAGGTAGGAATTTTTAAGTTGAATTTTGCGAAACGCAGTTCAATTATGTATATAGGCGGTTCTGTTTATTGTGTTTGAACTCGATTCTCGATCGACGTGCTTGATGATTCACATGTCAATTGAGTTTAGGAGAGAATAATAAATTTAATTAAAAATCGTACGAATATGAAGATACCGTGTGATTTGTACATATGTTATCTTAGTTTTCTTTTTAATCTATTTTTTATAATAAAGAATAAATAAATTATAATATGATATTCATAAATTTTTTTTTTTTGCAAATATTTCTATTTTAATTTTTGCAAAAACATCAATGTGCCCTATCTTTGTGATAGTGAGCATAGGCTTGCAAAATAAACCTTTATCATTGAAAAAATTATATATGCATCTATTATGTATATACGGATAACTGTACTGAGAGAGTCGATTTGCTCCAAAATCACTGATAAGCACGTATAAGTGTAATGATATGCGTTATAGATATCATTGTTGCGGAGATAATAGATTTGATGAGGCTGACTCATAGCTACGTTTAACATTTTACGCAAGAGCTCGTTTATAATGTGGATCGTCACGCACGGGCATATAGCGCTTTTCTGGATATAGATAATACACTTGTGGTAATGTATTATTAAGTAACAGCTGTTTACGCATTATGACGTTGGATCTTTTTAGAAAAAGTATAAAAAATGTAAAGATTAAAATAAAATATTTTTGTTCTCATTACAATACAATGTACTTCATTTGTTTATTAAACAATTTGATAATTTATATTGTAAATCCTACAAGAGCAATGGTAGGGGTCTTGACTATATTCTAGCTATAAATTAACTAATTTTAAGAATATCATTAATTTTTAGTTAGAAATTAGCTAGAAAACCTGGTATAAATAACGTCACGTTTTTTGTTTGGTTACCTAGTTTTCAGTTTATTTCATGAGTAAGAGCAAAATAGTATATCTAGAAGTTTGCCTTTATGTGTCAGAACGGTTAGGAGGTGCGCTCCGTAAGTTTTGGCTTTTAGATTTTAGGACGTATCTAATAATACGTGGTCCAGGTGTTCAGGGTGACCGATGACGGTGTCTAGGAGTTGCGCTCCGTATAGTCTTCTGGTTCTAAGTGTTGGAGCGCATCGTAAACGTGGTGAACTGTAATGACAACTATGGTGCGCGTGATCTCGATTTCAACATATCGGCTACCCGGAACACCTAAATCAAGCATTGGATGCATTCCAGTACCTAAACATTTATACGGCGGGCACACTAGACTCCCTCATCGACCTCACCCTTAACACCTAGACCTCGCCTTCGATGATGTCCAGTACCTAGATGCAAAAACCTACGGAGCGCACCACCTTGATTCCGTGATCGGCTACCGCGAACAGCTAGGCCACGATTTTGATACATTTCGACTCCTAGACACAAAAGCTTATGGGCCTATAGGCTTGATCACCACCCCAAACATCTGGACCATGCTGTATGCGTTTCTACGCTTGGATTCCTTTCTAAAGAAAAATCAATACTTTTAAAGCTTAATAAGCAATTAATTTGTAGCTAACGGATATCGCTTAGTTAAGCAAAAATTAACGATATTTTAGCTAGGCAGTAGCTTATTTATAGCTAAGAAATGTAGCTAATTTATAGTTGATTAGGCAGAAATTCTGATTTATTTCCTACCAGGGAGGGAAACATAATTTTACTTTTATGACATAGTTTATATAAAACTATGAGAATAAATTTAAAACTAAATTTTTGATAGAAAGTACAATGAAACAAAAAAAGTTCACTACTAATTCGCTACAATTTTTTTAACGATATATAGGTACGTACAAACTTAGATGAGATTTTAGATGGGAGAAATTTTAGTTGTTGAATTCCTGTCAAATAATGCCTTTGCGATAATGCATCGATGATCTACTATTAAGTATATAATAACCATTTTCTATTGAGGCCAATTATCGAGTATTACATACATTTTCAAGTACTTAACATTTTTAACATCACTTTTGTAAAAACACATTTCTATAATAGACTAAATAGTTGAGATAATAACCATCAACTTGTCTAAGAAAAAAAAAAAAAAAACTAAAATATCGATCCCCATCCTCACCACGACAGCACCGTAGACAAGGATTACACGATCTATATAGCATTAACGGTAGTTCCCATGCAACAGCCGCATCGGGGAACAAATCCAGCTCTCTCCCTCTCTTCGGAATTTCTTAATTTGTAAATTCTCCACGGGACGATAACGGCATGTGCGCAAAAGTGGGTGTTTATGCCCGGCGCATGATTTGAATTCGGAATCTTCCCCGAATCCACTGCTCTAGTCATCCTCAATCCTTATTTTCTCTATGATCTCTATTCTAAAACAATTAAGCGTCGAATCCAACGCTCGCTCCACAATTAATTAACCGCCTTATAATTTTCATCATCCTCCAACAACCGAACCCTTCCTCCCCTCCCAGTCAACCACCCACGCTGCCAAACCACGTAAATAAAAGCTCCGCTTCGACTCGCTCAGTATACAATAGGCTCGAGCTTGCAGCATCAGCCATGCGCGCGCGCAGAAATCAATGCGCCCCCCTGCGCGCGCGCACTCCCACACCTACGTGCACCCTCATACACACAAACATACACATACGTTCGCGAGAATCCCGGGGGTTAGTCACACAGTGTGGTACACCGACGCGAGCACCGCGCACGATCATCACGACGTCCTCCTCTTCTGCCTCGTCGTCGTAGTCCTCTCGCGCTGGCGCGAACCCGTGTATTATGAGCATCCCTGGCTAGCGTACACCTCAGCACCATCATCGTCGCCTATAATTAGAACTAGGATACATCCAGCTATACGCAGAGGAGCTACATTGTGTACAAGTACACAAGAGAGAAGGAGTATATAAACGAGTGAAAGAGCGAGAGATACGCATAACGGCAGTCACCGTGGCTGAGGAGGACGAGATGGACGAGAACCTGAGCCGGGGCTACGTGCAGCTGGGCAAGGCCAGGAGGATGAACGAGTTCAAGTTCAGCGAGAACGGGTTCGCGAGGCTGTCGCCGCCGGTTGACAGGTGGAACATCATCTTCATGTCGCTCATGCTGGCCGGGGCCGGGTTCCTCCTGCCCTACAACAGGTTCGTATATGCATACCGATTATATGGCATGCATGATATATGCACGCGGCTCAGCTGATATATACGAACGGGCAGAGAAAGAGAGAAGTTTATTGCGAATGGGGTGAGATATAGGTACGAGGAAGACGTAAGAGTTTGTTGTTGTTGGTGCTGCTAGTGGAGGTGGAGAGTTCGGAGACCCTAGCTGTTATTAATGTTGATAGGGGGCACGCGAGGGGTATCAACTTATTGTTGAGTGGTTTTTTTCGTAAATTGATTATACAAACAACTCTCAATTTCTCCGAGAAAGTTAATACAATATTTACATTACCAAGAACAACAGCACGAACGTCTTGGGCGAAAATTGAATTATACTTATATGTGTACCCACGATTCTCAAGCAAACTACTCTACCAAATTAGCTCTGCTCTCGACACTCGCGCGTGACGATGACCGATATACGTCAATCCTCAGCCGTAATTGCCCTTTTCTTCATCTCCCGCAGCTTCGTCATCGCCGTGGACTACTTCCAGGCGCGCTACCCCGGCACCACCGTCATCTTCGACATGTCAGTCGTTTATATAGCGATGGCCTTCGTCGCCGTGCTCATCAACAACATCCTCGTCGAGACCCTGTCACTCGGCACCAGGATCACTTTTGGTAAGCACGTGTCGTGTATGTATGTAATGTAGATATAGGGAAAACGTGAGGCGGCGTCATGACATTGACATCGAGAGCTCGAAAGTTTTATGTGGCTCAAGGGCGGTTCGGTAGAAGTGGATATACATATTGTATATATTATAGTATAATTGTGGCAGTGAATAGCTGCTTTGTTATTACACTATTATTATTATTCTTATTATTACTGCAGTTTTCCGATAAAGATATGTGAGAATGGAATGTTGCTAATTTGATATCGAATTTACCAGGATACCTGGTCTCCTTTCTGACGCTCAACTTTATCGTCATTTGCGAGATATGGTGGGAATTCTTCAGAGTCGCGACTTCGTATACCATCAACTTGGTCGCCATAGCCATTGTCTCACTGGGATGCACAGGTACAATGAGTTTCATCATTAATGTAGTATATATACATAATATATTATCGAATTTATTACTTTTTCTCCCCGTTCTGATTATTTCGGAAACGGACCGCTATTATCGATTCGCTCAATAAAGCAGGCCAGTTTATTTTCGGCCGACGTTTCGGCCCGATAAAGTTGTTACATTGCAATTGACGTAAACCGCTTTTTTACCACTAAATCACTCGATAATGCTATAATATAAATGTTCCATTATAGGACAAAACTGGTTAATTCACATCAACGTTTTACGTTTATAGTTCAGCAATCCAGCTTCTACGGCTACACGTCGATGCTCCCCAGCCGATACACCCAGGCTGTCATGGCGGGCGAAAGTAATTATACCTTCCTGTCACCATCACGCAGTATTATCCCATATTATATTAACTCAATTACTAAACGAATAATAATTCGGAATTCCAGGCGCCGCCGGCTTCTGTGTATCCATCAACCGCATAATTACGAAATCCCTGGTGGACGACGAGCGTGGTAGCACCTCGTTGTTCTTCGCCCTCTCGATCCTCACTATTGTTGTCTGCTTCGTCATGCAGCAGATCATTTACAAGACTGAGTTCGTCCAGTACTACATCAGCATGTGCCAGGAGCGCAACAAGATAACCCTCGAGCCCCAGGAGGACGCTGGCCTGGTAAATGTACACGCTGTCGTTCAATGTCTTTTTTCTCACCTGTATTATCTCGTTGGAGGAATGTAATATAAGATACACCGAATATGCACAGTTATATTATCTATAATCTATATGTGTTCCCTGATTGTTGAGCACAATTGCTGTGTTTTTTTTCTCACCTCTATATACATAATATGTATATTTTGAACAAAAATTATTATATTTTCGTATTAACTGGGGGGACAGATTCGTGTTGTTATAAAAATGACCACTATTTATAGTAAAAATTACCAAAATAGTAGGGATTGTTACTATAAATTATTGTAATGTTTATGAGAATACGAGTCTCTCCCCCATTTACTATCGAACAAAATTTTTCTCCGTCTATACGTTCCGTGTACATATTACTTTGTCCAATGTGAACCCCCATCAACCTTTACTCCCTCATCATTAACAATCCCATTTCTCTTATCAGATGGATCCGCTTGATCAAGGCGCCGACCCATCACGGGGCCAATACGGCGTGCTGAAGTTGCAGACCAGTCCCCTGGGAACCGACTCGGCTGGCGGCAGTGTCGATATGACGAACAGTACGTTCGCCTTTTACCTCTTCATACTTATATATATTTATGTTCATTATTAAAATGAAATTGTTTTCAGCAACAGGTCAGTTCTTTGAGTTCTCGTTTAGCAACCCTGTGTATGATCCCAGCGCGCCATCCGGTAATCCACCAGGCAGCGCGGGCCCCACGTACAAGGTCGAGGATATCGTTGTGATGCGAGGTAGTTATGGGACCACGCAGTCTGGGATGAGCAAGAGGTGGTCCGGGATTAAACGTGAGTAATGATGTAGTTTTAAAACATAAACCACTAGACTATTGAGCTTGTACTATGTACGCTTGAAATAAATTAAAACATGTAAATAAACGATCCAGCTGAAAAGAATCAGGTGATTAATCACCTCAATTTTCATCTGATTTTTCAAGTTATTAATGAACCGACTTTACACCTGATTTATCACCTGATTTATCACCTGATTTATCACCTGATTCATCACCTGGTTTTTTACATGATATATCACCTGATTTATCACCTGATTTATCACCTGATTTATCACTTGATTTATCACCCGATTTATCATCTGATTTATCACCTGATTTTTATGTGATTTTTTAACTTGAAGGTTTACATAAAAATATTCAGGTAAAAAGTCAGGTTATTGATCGTCTGATTTTTCACCTGATGTTTTTAGATGGAGAATTTTTATTATCTGACTACTTAAAAGTTCCTTAAAAACTTTAAAGAAGAAAGAAATTAGTCATTTATTATCACAATAATTCACGCAAAAATCACGCGAATATTCAGATGAAAATTCGGGTTATTAATCACCTGATTTTTTAAATTCATCAGCAAAGAGCTAACATTTGTGATGTAGCAAAGAAAAGAGGGGTGCCCATGAGGACTGTTTTTTAGCCACCCGTAAAAAAAGTAAGAATTTTGTTTTCGATATTAAGAGTTTATTCAATAAAGTAATCAATTGGAAGACGAATAGACCCAGTTGAGTGCGTGGGCCAACTTGGTTTGGGTATGAGAGATTTTTCGGGAAGAAAGTTTTGATTTTAGAGTTCTCATTTTAACTTTTACGATGAAAAACTATTAATCTTTAGAGGATCGCCGTCATTTGAGGTACGTGTCCGTTTTAAGAAAATGCATAAAAAAGGTATCTTATATCATGGGTTGACCATGAGTGAAGTGTCAATCATGGGTTGAGTCAATATACTGGCTTTTCGGTCCTCTGAACGTTAATGAAGAGTACGATTTTAGTTTAATTCTCATCTCCCATACCCAAACCAAGTTGGGCCGACACACTAAAGTGGGACCGTTCTCCTTCAAATTTATTACTTTACCGAATAAAATCTTAAAACTTTACCAAAAAACAGCCCTTATGGACAACCCTCCTTTCCCGTGTAATGATCAGGGCTTTTTAAGGATTATTCGAGTCAGAGATGTCTAATAAAATTGATCAGAAAATTAACACCATATCAATAACTATAATTTCTTTTATTAAAATTGTTCCCTATAATTAACTGACAAAGATTTGGAATAATAACTGCCTTTTACAATCTAGTGCTTATGTGTACAAGCTTATGCGCATACCTTCGAATTAACAACAGATTACTTATAGATTTGTTAAATTAAATTGACCAACAACAATATTTACATAATTTTCAGGTGGACTGGCAGCCAGGTTGGAAGTGGCCAAACTGATCTACCCGTACATGGCAAGCATCGGCATCGCCTACTTCGTCACGCTCTGCCTCTACCCGGGCATCATCTCCGAGATAATCTCGTGCAAGTTTGGCTCCTGGATGCCCGTCATCCTCATGACGGCTTTCAATGGCGCCGATCTCCTCGGCAAGGTAAACAAAAATACTCTACACATCCCACTATAAAAATTTATCGACGTGATAATACTTAATCACCGATATTTACTCGTAGATGCTGGCGACTCTGCCATGCCAGTGGACACGCACTCAATTGCTCAACTTCTCATACGCGCGGACGATCCTGATCCCGCTGTTTCTCATGTGTGCGATACCCCGGTACTCGCCGATCCTGTCTAACGAGCTGTTCCCAGTGATTCTTTCTGTGTTTCTCGGAATCACGAATGGAATCGTAGGTAGTGTGCCGATGGTGCAGGCGCCGACGAAGGTCGCCGAGGAAAACAGGGAATTGGCTGGTGAGTTGCACGTTGTTATATAACAATATCTTTTGAAGGCGGGTGAGTTTCATTATGAGAAGCATTCAAATGATTTATTTTGAATAATCGTTCAAAGAACGAAAGAATAATTATGACTATTTACTGGGAGAGTGTAAAGACATTCGGATCGCGCATTCAGCTTAAACTTTAGAGTGGATATGAAAATATGAAGAAAACTGTAATATTGAAACCTAGCGCTATACGAAACTTGAATTCTGAATATTTTCACTTTTATTTTGAGAAAATCTTTCAGTAGGGGCGTCGTCGAGTTCACCCTCTGCACTTCCGTTTCTATTTGTTCGATCTACCTACAGTAGAGATTTATGTAAATCATTTCCATCAATTTTATTTCTTTAATCTTGTATTGACTAATTTTACAAAATTATTTGAATAAATATTTAACAAATTAGGAATATGAAAGTCACATGAGAATCATAACAATCACACGAAAAATCATATAAAAATCATATAAAAATCATATGAAAATCATTTGAATTTTTGGCGTAATTTCGGAGATGATGATTAAATGACTATCATGTGATGTTTATCAACAGGGATATGACATTTTATGCCCGCAAAACAAGGTGTAAAAACTCAATTTACACCCCCTGTACATTGAAAACGTAATTGTTATATCTATGCATAAGCAAAAATTTGATTCTTATATCCCGGCAAATACTATTATCGTTGTGTTTGATTGCGTAACACCTAAGTAATATAGATTTAAATAATCATAAATAGTTAAATTCATTTAATACTTTATTAGAATATTATACCTATGGTACATTATGTAATCCGTAGAAGGACAAAGTTTTTTGATCGAATCATTAACTTTAACATAACTTATTATTAACATTCATCAACTTTATTCTCACCGTTTCTACAACTCCAAATTTCTCCCCCTTTTCCAGGCAACATAATGACGCTGTCCTACACGACGGGCCTGGTCCTGGGCTCGCTCCTCGCGTACGTGCTGGACGCCTGTCTGGGCGCCCCGCTCACCGCGAAGCAGATCTGCCCTCCAGCAGGTATCCCGGCCATCATCGCCCCCACGCCAATCAGCATTAGCAACGTGACGATGAACCTTATAACCACCCTCGCCCCAGAGCTAATCGCTCCTAACACGACTACGAGCCTCGCGACGACGTCGACGACGAGCTTGGCTACCATTGCCACCACGATGGCCACGGTAGAGAAGGTGACGAAGAAGGCCAGCGGTGTGATAAAGAAACTAACCAAGGCGCCCAAAATGAAGACCACGACGACGACGCTGATGAGTCTGCTGTCGACGACGATGCTGGCCGGGACGACGACCGAGATGTTCAGGACGGAGGTGGCGAACATCACCAGCACAGCGTTGCCGCAGATCTTCGCTAATGCCACGACGACCGTCAGTAACACGGTGTTTCAGCATTAAGGGGAAAGGTTTGGTTTTAAGTTCAAGTGGTGATGGTCTCGGTAGCGTATCTTTATCTCAAGATCTCATTTTAGACGATGAAAATATGCTGCCAAGAGTGTATCGCGTACTATAAAGGCATCGAAATTTCATCTTTTGAGTATATCATGGTAGATTCGACATCAGGTTCAGTTTGCTCGTCATTTCAAAATATAGACTCGCAAGGTAGTTTTCCAAAATCACGAGACACAATAACAACAGGTGTGGAAAGAACGAGGTGGAAAAGTCCACAAAGACCGAATGAATTTTAATATGCAGGATCGATGATGACCCGAGCCATTCTCATATACAACTTCGCAAGGCGTGAAGTTCAATTTCACTATACTCTCATACCTATATTGAAAACAGGCTCGTGTATACAGGCTGGAGATCAATTATGATTAGAATGAGTACGCTGGAATCGCGGAGTATTGAAGTTCCGTTTGGATGCGGAGTGCTCGAAGCAATATAACCCGCGTGCATCATTCCAAGTTTAGATTGTAGAGGCAAAACGAGCATACAAGGTTTTTTATAGGGACATTTCATTGAATTTTTCACAGTCTTAATGCGGTAGGCGTCATTCGCGAATGGGATCAAATATTGACTTCATCACTATTTATACACGGTAGGGTTATTTATTTTTATGGATAATCGTACTTTAAAGTGTACTAAAATTGTTTCTCCAATTTTTCGGATTATATGTACGATGAAAAGCATTCATAACAGTACTGCTAACGCAATTATAAAAAAAGATATTCGATGTGTGACATAAAATAGATTATTTTATCCAAGTACTCTGAACAACAAGAAAACGAGAGACTGCATCTTTTACCGTATATTATATACATAATATTGTACTTCACAAACAAATACACACATACGACACGGTTTACGACCTTCTCCTCTAGCTGTATAAATACACGAATTAGAGAAAATCACGAGTAACGTAAAATGTATTCCCTTAACGAATTAGAATGCGGCGAGGAAGGAAAAAAAAGTTGAGAATTTGATAGATATTGCCTTTGGGGAAAATAAACGAAGAAAATAAAATTTTCACATTCCACATAACATTATAGATATGTCGTTTAGAGAAAAATGTGATCGTTCCAACTCGTAGATGTTCAATGAATTAACAATGAGACTATAATGTCTAAGTCATTCGTTATGGGCTAAATAATAATGAATAATAAATAATAATGAATAATAATAATAATAATAATAATACATCTGTGGTCGGAATCGTGATATTAACAAGGAAACCGCGGGATCAGGGGATTTTTTACATGTGTGTGTGTACTACACTCCCGATGGTTGATATATATACATATATATTGTATATCTTATATAAACTTCTATACTGATGTGGGTGTATGTGCGCGCAAGTACAGCATCGTATGTTAGGGTATCGTTCACGTGCGATAAAGGTTTACTACCGTTTTCATTGCCATTCCGTTTGTAGTGCTGGTCGTTACTTTTATTAAAGGTTGGGAAATAACGAGCCTACCTACAATTATACTTTTATCAGCAGTTTCGATTATTTTACTCGTTAATTTTGTCTCTGCAATTCGGGAAAAATAAAATCATTAAATGATTTTATACGAATCTATGTGTAAATATAAATTGATGAAAATCTATTATGAATTATTCGAAATTATAATATATAGTTAATTTATACGTTTATATATTTCTTCCGATTGTTTTATCATAAGTATGTGGGAAATCCATGTCACTCGAAATACGCTACCTCTAAGGTATAGCAGTATATTTCAAAGTGTCTCTTATACGTATTACTTTCCTTGTATTGATTAGTATATGATACTATATGTTGACCATATAAGTGAAAATTATTCTTGCAAATGTTGAGTGTGTTTCGTCGATGTTTTCCGGAAGCAGGGAACGAACGCTTGTTTGTTAAATCATTTTGCCGCGTGAAAAAAAGCTCATCGTTCTTCGTTCCTTGCTCTCCTTAGTTAAACGTGCACAATATCTAGTCAAATTAACCAAAAGAAAGTTATTTTTTTCCGTTAATACATCTTCTAATGGGCAGCGAATGCCGATGTATTTCATTTATTCTTTAATCTATTTGTCGTTGGCAAAGCTATTTTTCATATTCATCAAGCGTATAATATATGAAATATTTAGCATATTACATTTGTATGTTTTTGAGAAAGTTATTAAAGCGAAGCGTTTGATATGTGAAAAGTAACGCGTGGAAAATGTAGTGTTAAAACTGAAATATCATCATGCTGACGCTGTAGAAAATATACCGCCGACGTTGCTGTGCCTCTACAGCATCACTAGACACTTTTCGCGCTGCACTATATTATACTATACATCATCAGAGCTCGCTACATGTAAATGTTTATATTTATTACACAGTTAAAATAATTTTATATCGTAAACATGTTGTAGGAGAAAAATGTAGCTGTATTTTCTACCTTTACGACTTTTTGTATTTTGCATTAATAATTCGACCAACATTGGATCTATAAGTTCGTACACTCCATAGACTAGAAGTGTACTTTTTTAATGTTCATAATTATTTTATTATATACTTAATTATTTACCTACAAAATTAACAGACCTCCTGCATATATACTCAGAATAAACGTTTAACTGTGTAAATTACAAAAAGAAAACTGGTGCGTTTCTCGATTAGCTCGTAAGGATCTGGCGTTGACTATAATATTGTTGATGGTTACCGTGTTGACTGAGTGTCTGTGAGTGTCTGATGGTGGCTTACCGTAGATGAATATTGCTTGTTACACGTACATAAGGTAAAAGAATTTTAGCGAAAACTTATATGCTTCGACGTTGCTTCGTTTCGATACCTCATCGTGGGTATTTATTATACGCGCGTGAGGGTAACATATCCGAGATACCTGCGACCATAATCAAACCTTTCGCGAGCGGCGATGATTTTATCTAGTTCGTAAGATTTTAGTGTAAAGATGAATTAGTCGTCATACACATACATACACCTACACACTATTCGTCGGCATGGGAGCACGAAGTAATAAGGGCTACATGAGAGACTAAGGGAGAATTTCATGTTCATGTAAATAACGCGAGAAATTATCACGAAACTGTCATACACGCTCGTACCAATAATAACGTTGTCCTCGTTTTTTGTTTCTTCTTATCGTAAAAAAACTGCATTCCTCTCTACGTAACGATATTATATAATGAAAAAATGATACTCTATATATTTTGTTTAGAACGACAATATATTTTTATATATTATTGATTTTTTATATATACACAGGTTTTTAAATTTTTTCGACGCGGTAAAAGACACGTGCGTAACGATTTCGAACGTCAATATAATAATATGAGTTACGCGGAAAATTTTCTCAGATTCGCCCTTAACAGTCAATCGATGTTGCTAAAACTAAGACGAGATATACTTATTCACTAACGATAAATTAATAATAACAATAACAAGTAGATGAAGCAAAAGGGTTTTAAATAAACTTTAGAACACGCGCGGCGAACGAAAAAAAAAGTATTTTTTTAGGGCAAGTAGCGATGAAAGAAAACTTTGTCGTGTGTGACTTATTACGTTTCGAATGATGCGACGTGCGACTATGTACGCACTATCGTATCGAAATTTCACACCTTCTGTAATACTATACACCAGCAGAGCACCAGTAGTGCGGCCGGACGTTCAGTTTTTTTTTCTCTTTTTATCTACCATCGCATCGGCTATATCATATATAGTGTGAAACAAAATTTTCGGAGCATCGTGTGTAGCTGTAACAAGAGTGTGAAAAGAGCAAAAGTTGTACGAGAGAAATGTTCCTATATCTGAATTCCAAATATCACGGATTTATCTATAATAACATAATGCATAAGAAAGTATCTCTCAGCAAAATACTCTTCGGATAGCTCAAGCAGTAACTTACAATTTTGGGTTCGGATACAGGTACACTTTCCTCTATATATAATAAATAAAAACACTGTACTTCGTCTCGTTATACGACATGCTGTATTTTCAATTGAACTAAATAATGTCCTACTTCCGATATAACAATTACAATGCTGTTCTTCTTTTATTTTTCTTCGTTTAATAAGGAGGGGGCGGCGAGAAACAATGTTATATATATCATCATTATTATTATTATCGATAATAAAAAGGTTGTTCTTTGAACGAGGTGATGTGTGAATCGGGACTGCGCGGGAGCCGCGACAATCTCCGCAGACCGCAATTATTGATATGTACAAATAATAAACATATGTATATATATAATATATTATATCTTACAATTAATTCGTCTACAGTTTCTTTGTTCCTCCAGGCCTACGGATTGACCTTGAGTTTTCTCTTCTGTTTCTGGCATAGAAGCTTCGTAACGTCTGTTTCTTTCTTTGGCTGAACGCGTGTTTTAACTCTTTGGAGTGTCGTAAAAGTTATTTAGCAGTGAAGTTGCATAATTATGATAGATTGCTTATGATGATTCTTTGAGTTTACGTAAATTTAAGTAAATTACTAGGTTTTTTTCTGCTGTTACATGTACTCTCTAGCATTTTATATTTACTTTATATTATATATTGTAATATTGAAGAGTATTGTAAAATAAGTATTATGTTTAGTATAATAATTAAAAGGGGCTTTGTTTTTAATATTGTATAATATGTCAGTATTGTCACCTCAAAGAGCTAAAACTTCCTAATACAATTATAATAAGAACAAAAAATATATATACTTTACACAAAATAATCAATGATGATTCGAGAACAATTATAATTCTACGTCAAACTTATTCTAATAAGACACTTATATCGCTTCGATAACTTAAGTCACTTTGATACTTAAGCCTAGCAACCGACAAAACTTACCCTATACCCTACAACAGCCCAGACATTACAAAGCTTCCCTCCCTACACCATTATAACAATACAATATGACATATACATCCTCTGACTATTTAAAAAAACATTTTTTTGATTCTTTCTCTCCCTTTCAATCTCTTCGTTTCGCGTCTTTTACCGAAAAAAGAGGGAAACGACGACCAGTCCATCATATGTACATATACACGGGGGCTATCACAGTCGAACGTGCACGACTCCTCCTCGTCGGTTCAATTCACTTCAAATACTTGGCCGACCAGTCGGTGCGCCCGTGCATGCCGCCGCTCGGACGCGTATTCAGGATGCCGTTGAGGAGGACCTTGTTTGCCGCTTCTGGAAGGAGAAATCAAGGTGAGTGGATGGTGTACGTGGATGAGGTATTAGCAGTGCGATATACACCGTTGGAAAAAGTATATATAGGGTTAGTTAAAGCGAAGAATAGATTTATATATATATAGGGTTGGAGGAGATATACTCAGAAAAAATATTATCTGATTTAGTAGGGGAGAGTGGGGCATAATTGTACACATTCACTTTAATTATTCTTTATCTGAGCTCAGTGCAACAAACATTTTTTATTTCATTGCAGTCTTCAAATTTACCTTTTAATTGAAGTAATGCAATTTTTTTAACCAGATTTTCCAATTCTAAAATTTTTCACCATGGGATAAATTTGTATACACGTGTATTTTAAATGGCATATTGACGAAAAGTCGATTTTTAGTGTTTTTTACGTGTATGTGATTCAAATCGAATTTTTTATTAAAAAAAAAGTACGGATGAAGAAGTTTTTTTTTCATATAGAAACATGTTCTCTAGGCTAAAATATATGTAAAAATAATATTGATAAAATGAATTTTATCCTTAAATTTTCTGTAACGTTACTGCATCAATTTTCAATTGTTTGAGGCCTGCTTACTCTTAAAATGTTCATAATTGAACCTACTTTTTACGTATGATGTGCGAGAATAAATAATTATTGACTTATTATTGTAAATTAATCAAGTTTCTCAACTCAAAAAGTTCTAAAAATAAACCTCGACAACTACACCAATTCTCTAAAAAATTATGTTGGCATCCTACCGGTAGCCATATAATTTTGGTCATACATTCCTTTAACATAGAAAGCAAACATATTTTTTGCAAAATTTTTACTAGGGTTTTATTCAAAAATATTCAAAGTGTACAAAGTACAGTTTCACCCCTGTCCAATTATGCCCCACTCTTCCCTACGGATTAATACGGTTTATCAAAAATTGGCATCGTTGCATCGCAGTAAAACTTAAAACAATTTCTCCATAATTATATTCAAAATTATATGAATAATTTGTCCATCTTTTAAGTGTTTTATTCAATCTTTTTTAATAAATTTTAAATTCATTTCGAACAGAAAATTGATTGATCTTCCCGTATTTGATAATATATATTTTCTGAGTGTTATTTAAAAGTATTATTAGTATCAAAAAAGGAAAAAATTGAATAAAATAAGTTCAGACTTTATTTATGAATAAAGCTTTAGAAAGAACAGTTCAGTCGCTAGCAAAAAAACCTGGGATAGAATTACGTATGGGATTACTGTGTACCTGTTTACTGGGATTCCGTGCAATTTCTTTACTATTATACTTGTGCTTCACCAGCTAAAAAGGAGATAAAATTATTTTAATTAGGTAGTTTTCAAAAAGGTGTCTTTCACATGAAAAAAACTCTGGTGATTTTTCAAAGGAAAAAACGCCTCGATACCACACAAAAAACACAGTTTTGCAATGACGATAGCGAGCGATGCGAGATGTTATGCAACTTTTCCAACGATGTACGAAAATAGCTCATTTTGGAAAAAATTATTTTTACCACTACGTTTACTTCGATATTGTTTAGATAACTGTTGCAATTACTTTTAGGAATAATGTGAATAAACTATTATTACGTAAGTTACAAAGAATATCTATCTCTATAGCACTATTATATAATACTAACATTTCATACTAATTTTAAACTATTTTTTTTTACTAATTATATGAAAAATCGAGATCACTATATACTTAATTTCTAAAATATAATTAGTTATTTTACCATAATTTATATATAATTTTTAATGGAAGCATATGATTTACTGATCAACAAAAACGCATGCTGCAAATAAAAATTAATAACGCAAATCTTACTCTCGCCGGACAATTTCCTACTGAGAAAGCCATACAGAAATCACGTGAGAACCATGTAGGATCCTTGTGAAGCCTTGTGGGAATCATGTAGGACTGACATGAGACCCATCGATGATTTTACTTCCTATTGGGACCCACATGGTTCCCAGATATTTCCCACATGGGTCCTATTGGAACCTACATGGTTCCCAGATATTTCCCACATGGGTCCTATTGGGACCTACATGGTTCCCACATATTTCCCAGATAGGTCCTATGT
>UXGD01002273.1:0-27178 GCA_900474315.1 Torymus auratus
GTCCTGGGGGAAACCGCAGAGAGAGAGAGAGAGAGAGAGAGAGAGAGAGAGAGAGAGAGAGAGAGAGAGAGAGAGAGAGAGAGAGAGAAAAGCTGGCGTACGTTGCTGGTGCGCTGCTGGCACACTGGCTGATGTGTTGGCAACGTCGCTAGCTGCAACGCTGCAAGAGAGGGCAGTCATATGACATACCGCGACGTTCCGGCGGGAGATTCGATAGCTCCGGGTTAAGTTTGGAGAAGGATTGTGGAATTAGTTAAATTAGTAATTAGGATTCTAGCCTCTAGGTATAGGCGGCGTGAGGTACGAATTGCGGGTTCGGCCGGTATGCGGATTTATTATCGTTGGAGTGGATTTGTAGTTGGTGGCAGATAGAGGAGGCTCAAGGTTAAGACCATTATTTTATTGCACTTTAACGACCTACCTATACGGACGTTTTAAGTGCTGTCAGGTCAGGTCGTTCTAGATATCTGGGAAATTACATCTTTCCACGTAAATATAGGTCATTTAAATCGGTCGCATATAGAGGATATATTATTGTTACCAATCAAATGGGTGATTAATTCGACACTCCTTACGCAAAATAGCACGTTTGTTGGCCTCTTTACGAAGACTAGCACATTTCCGAAAACTGCAACGAAATAGTACAATTCGCAAGATTGCGACGAAAAGTAACACGATTCGCACTGGACAATCATCTGGCTTGCTCTGTACTTTTATTAAATTATTTATTAAATAATTATTATTAAATATTTTATTAAATAATTTATTTATATGTATTTTCGGATATCGTTTCTTCAATTATACATTTATCAAACTGATTTTTTTTAATAGAGAAAAAATTTCAGGCCCGACGTGTCCGCTTTTTCAACCAAAAATCGACGTGTTGGCTTTTCCAACGGTAAATCGACGTGTCGGCTTTTTACACCAGGCCGGCAAAATAATGGAGCGCTTTAAATTAAAAGGTTGTTTAAAAACCACAAAAATCTTTGAAATCTATGTTTTTACGAACAACTGGCGTTCGAATTGCATAAAATCTATAATTTATGGGGGTTGTCCGTTGTCCCATTTATGGGGGATTGTAAGCCAATAGATCGATGACAAATTCTTAGACGTAATGACCGACCCGGCAGTTATGGTAATAGCGTATATAAAGGAGCCTTACAAGAGGGTTAATCTTTTAATAGGGAAATAGATAAGAAGGATTTAGTTGAGGATAATCAGGCAAAGCTTATCGAATGTGGCTGTAAGCCTACTAGCAAAGAAGCCAGTATTAGCAACAATGGTACTACTATCTGTATGCCAATCAATGAGTTATTAGAACATGTTCTGTAAAAATGACTCAAGCTTTTGAAGTGCAATCTTACATTGAATCTCGATAAGATTCTCCACCCAACTGCGTAAAAACACTAGTATGAAACGCTGTCGGAATTATTTAGAAACCCAAATACACATTATTTAGTACGAATTAATATTAGATTTATTTCATAGATTTAATTATACAGGCTATTCCAATGCATTATCTTACATAACGCGGCCGTATAATAGTTGACTTTTGGCTACTAAAAATATTCTTTTTTCATCGTATTTACAATCTTTATTTTCTAACTAGGGCGATAAGTCAATCATTGGTAAGACCATCAAAGTATATTCATCTACTTCGTAAAAATTATAAGTAAACAAATAAAACATAAATTAAAAAATTTATACAAAAGACACGTGTCTAAAATACCTAGAAACTTTGTAAAATGCTGTTAATTTTTTTTTCTTTTTTTAAATTCGGCTACAAGAAGAATGGAATGTATTATTTTGCTTCGTATAGAACGAAATGCGTTAAGAATGTAAAATTGCATAATCCTTAGAACGTGCGGATGGCAGTTAATTCTCTCGTCTGTCCTAAAGATTAAAAACTGACGTTAAAAGTATTTGATATTGATAACGGCTTTGCAGTAGAAAAATTCTCCTTCTCGCGTCCGACGACAAAGATTCGTTAAGCTCATCGTTAATCTCACATTTTTACTCTACAAGATCCGCAGATTTAAAAAATGCGTTCTTACACCTAAACGTGACAGAAAAAATTAATGGAAAAAATTTTGATCTTAGATCATACGAAAAAACCGAATCGAGAGAAGAGAGAATTCTTCGATCGACGTGTACATCCCTTTCTCTTCCTTTCTTATTTATCGTCTTTGCTTGAGGTAGAGCGAAAAGACATTTGCGGACGCATATTAAGTCGTGTCATTCGTCGAAGACTGTAAAGAGCTGACCGAGTGCCGTCGCTCCTGCTGCTGCATTTTTACCCACTGCCTGTGCTCACAGAGGTACGGGTACAGAGGTACGACCATCACGCTAATATCGTCGACTGATGCCATCGACAGTATCTCGTCGTCGCCGTTCTCCTGCATCTCGGACTTGAGCCGCCACACGCGGCCCACCAATCGACCTCTGGCTGCTTGGACCAGTTCTTGCGCGCCCATCGTTAACCTGATTAAAAAGAAAAGATTTTTAAGAATAGAAAAACATGCTTATATAGCTTTAAAGAGATTAATTAGTTGTGTATAAATTACCTGTATTCCAGCGATGGATTTTCCGGCGCAAGCGTTTTTCTGAGGATGCTTGCTGCTGTTTTGTCGGACACGACGTCCCATAGGCCGTCCGTTGCCAGGACGATGCAATCTCTTTCGACGAGATTGCCCTCTTCCAAGTCTAGTGCTTGTACTTCAGGTTGAGACGATAAGAATGGTTTTATACTGACACCCGTGTTGGCGGCTTTAAGTCCGTGGTCGCCGAAACCTCGGGTGACGCCGATCGTACCCATTACTCTGCTCTAAATTTGAAAAAAAATTTAATGATGTTCAGAATGTTTAAGAAAATGCAATAAATAAATATTTTAATATATTACAAAAAGAAATATTCACCCTTTTTCCCTGTCCAGAAATAAGCGGTAATCGTAGATCCGGATGAGATAATACTTTGTAAGCCCATCCTGTCATATATGGTTCTCTGTATAGAACCATTGATCCCAGGTCCCTTTGTAATGGTCTCTTTTTAAATTCTAACGGCGTAAATTGTCCTTTCAAAAGTTCTCCACTTTTTAAATGACCTAATGCCCTTACTCTATTTGACTCTGAATCTGGTGTGTGATCTCTTGTGATTGCCCTTTCTGAGTCTCCAAGAACAAGTATTGTTCTAAATGAAACAATACGAATAAGAGTAAAATCGATAAATAATAGTTGTAAATAAGTGAATTTAAAATAGTTTTATAAATTGGTTTTAACAAACCTTGAGTCTCCAGCTCCAGCTGCATATAGAATACCATTTAAGAATAATACCGTCAAAGATGTGCATCCTCCACCTCCTTTTTGTGCTTGAAGCTCAACCATTTGATCCATTTGTCTATAAGCAAGCTCTATAGCTCCAATAACTAATTCTCTTCCTTTTATAGAATTAGCATCATTACTCTCATTTAATAAAATATCACCTGGTATTGCCATTAACCTTTCCTAAAAGTTATTTTCTCCAATTAAAAATCCTTTCTTAAACTAAATTTTTTTTAATAAATGGGTTTTTCATAAAAATTTGTATGTAATATTTACAAGAATTATCCTGTGTAGATGAAGTCTTGCAGTTAACGCAACTTGGTAACCAGCATGGCCGTCAAACATTGAAAACATAACATAAGGTATACTTGTGCTTGAATCCATTAATTTTAAATCACCCCGCATTGCAGTAGCTTGGTCTTCGTTCCAAGCACTCTTGCCAGCATTAATGCATTCAGCATATCCGGCACACCATGGTAACCTACTCAGGTCTCGAGGGACAATTATTGGTCGCACTCTGTGATCTGCACTCACCTGTATGATATTTAAGAATTAGTGAAAATAAAAATAATTCTGATTCAATTACAAACTACTCTGTATATAAGAACATCATTTAAAGTAAACAAAAAATTACCTGTGTTTCTTCATTGGTTAATCCAAGAAAACTTGGTCTGCTGTATGGTTTTGATTCAACGGTAATTGGTAAGTTTGAGTTTATTAAGTCTGTGACCGATTCATTATCAGAATCATTGGGATATTGCATACCCAATTCACTGGCACCAACAGCGTTCATCAACGCAGATTTGAACCTGCCCAACATCTTGCTACTAATTTATTTGCACAATTTTTCAGCAAAAAAATCAATCCAGCTGCTCTTTGCCTTAAATTAAATATAACTCCTCTATATTAAAATAAAAGTAGTACAGCCCTTGTTATATCTTCAGAGATCTCAGATAGAAATCCCTAAACGAGTAATCTTCTATCATGGAATGTTGATTAAGCAATGACTCATATTGATAAAGGAAACTGTTATCACATGATTTATCTGTAAGAAGAAAATACATTTCGAGCGTTACAACGACGAGCTACACGTACTCACAAAATTCGAAAGTCCCGATTAATTATTCACAGCGGCTAGGCTACACGGCAGCAGCTTATATACAGATAAGTACAAGTAACTTCTGTCCTCGCCTCAGCGCACATCGAGACTTCTCCACCCGACCAAGTATCGCACTCACCTGCGCAACGGCACTCCAATCCTGCAGCGTGCTTCCCTCTCTCTCTCTCTTTCTCTAATTAAATGCCATTCGAAATGCGAGCGAGAGAGAGATCAGGAGTCAGAACAGCTCTCTCAGCTATAGTAGCAGCCGCAACGGGTTAGCTGTCAACTGTCACACCATGTGTCACACATAATACACAACACACGCAGGACTTCCGCAATTGCAGCAGCGACAGCGACGCTCGCTCGGGGCGCACCTTTTTTCCTTATTACCCGACATCCGCGGGAGGCTACAGTCTTTCACTCACTGGCCTCACTGGTCGCGAGAAGTTCACGAAAGAACTGCCAGCAGCACACATTTTGTTGTCGCTAGAGAGATGAGATAAGGCGTATGTAGAATGTCGATAGGTACTTATACGTGTGTATATATGTATGTATATACACGCACAGCACACTGTTAAGTATTAATTCCTGCGCAAGTCGAGGTTAGGACTGTAAGGAGTAGCCGAGTAGAGTCGACGTCGTCGTCTGGCGTGCGGCGCACACGCAAACACGCAAAAGTGCGTGTCCTATGCGCCAGAGGAGTGGAGTGTCGTGGCACCTTTCTCTGATTCTCTGACTCTCCCCTCCCTCTCTCGCTCGCTCCATAATTATCTTCCGCTCCGCCCCACCCCCGCGCGTCAACCCACGAAGATGAACGAACTCGGAGCGGCGGCGCTCGGCAATCAGCTGTTCCCGTGTGCATCAGCACAGGAGAGATGCGTCTTAAACTATAAGTACGCCGCCCGGCAGTGGCAGAGTGGCTTTTAAGTTTCACGGAAGTGGAGCGAGCGTTTCATGTGTCAAGGTTTGACGAAGACGACGAGGACACGTTGTTTTCTTCTTCGCTCTCTTTTTTTCCTCGATGCCCGCGGAAAAGATGTCTGAGAGGAGGAAGAAGTTGAGGAGGCTCAGGCGCTCCAGTGAGGTTTGTTTACGTTTATTTGTACTTATACTGTTGACATGATGGTTCTTACTGTTGAGGTTAAGCTTTAGGGAGGTAAGTTTTTAAAGCTAATTTTGTGAAATAATTTTATAGGATTCGGACGACAGCAGTAGCTCTGAGAGCTCTTCTGTAACGTCCTCTTCTTCTGATGAGGAAATTGATGCAAAGGATTTGAAGCCAATCAAGGAATACATGTCTGATCGCAAAGAACTGGCATCGCAGCTCTTTAAATCTGTGAAGCAAGACAAAATAGTTATGATGCTACCACAAATTTTAAGGGTAAGACAGTATAATAGTATTGTGTTGCCATATTATGTAAATGGTTAGCTACATTGAGTATTGCTTTTTTACAGAAAGTAGGTCTAAGTGATTTGGAAGAATTATGTGCTAGTGAACTAACTGGTATGTCTAAAACTAGGATTTCGAGCATCATAAATGGGAAAGAAATGTTGGAATCTTCTAATACGGATGACACAGATGATTCAGGTATATTTTATTGTACATACCTTTGAATATTTAGTCATTAGGTCTCTATTGTATAAGTATCTCTTATAAGATGTTTTTATCAGTGCAAAGTTTAATATTTTCAAACAATTTAACTTGTATTGTCTACATTATGTAGATTACATAAGCTAGTATTGTAAATATTAAAGTTATAATGCAAAAAGGATATATACTTTGAATTGCAATTAAAAATATTTATATGGACTAATAAATTGAACATTGAATAATTAATTATTATTTTTATTAGGTCCTTCACTCGAAATTATTTCAGACACTGAATGGTTGAGTGATGATGATATTGGTATAAAAGTAGAAGGAGGAAATCAAAAAAATCCAAAAAATAGTAAAGATGGGAAAAAATCGAAAAAGAAATCACAGGACCAGAAGAAACTAGAATCTAATCCAAAGCTGAAGTCTAAAGTAAAGGGAAAAGTGGGGAAAAATGGGAAGACAAATGTTACAAAAGTAAAATTAGAAAAAGTCAAAACAGAGAAAGTAAAAACAGAGAAAAAAGAGAAAGAAGGCGAAAGTTTATTAGATCTTTTGGAACTTGAAATGCGGGCAAGAGCTATTAGGGCTTTGATACGTAAAGAAGAAGGTACATCAAATTCAGATGCTGCTAATTCCAAGTCTGCACAGGCTAAAAATTCTGCAAGTACTGCATCTACATCTGGGGCCCCTAGTGACCAAAATGTAAACAAAAGGCAGGCAAATCTTAAAGAACAACTTGAAAAAATCGATGTCCTAATGAAACATGGTGATGATGAAGATGTTTTTGTTGTTATTCAACCAGCTCCAACGATAGAATTACTTTCGACTGACAGTGAAAATGAAGATCATTCAAAACGTATTAATCAAAGGTTAGTGAGCGAACGCAAATCTGAAAGTGAAAATGCACAGGAAAAAGTACAGTCTAATAAAGATAAAAATAACATGAAAGATATTACTAAAGAAAAAGAAAAGATAAATGAGAATAAGAAGGATATAAATAAGGGAAAAGATTTAAATAAAGATAAAGGTCAAGGTGAAAACAGTAAAAAAGTTGAAAAAGAAAATGAAAATTTCAACTTGCCAATGAGTGTGTCTGAAAGTAATGTAGAAATACTTGATAAACCAGAAAAGCCAAATGAACCACCTAAAGAAGAAGAACTTGAGGAAGGTGAAATACTTGATAATGATGATGAAGCAGTTGATGAAAAAGAAAAAGAAAAAGAGAAGGAAAAAGAAAAGGAAAAAGCAGATGATTCGCCACCAAAAACAATTAAAAAAGTTAAAAGAAATACTCATATTCGATCTAGAAAACGAAGCAGAACGAGCAGTGACAGTAGCACGAGTTCCGATGACGACGTAACTCCAAACAAAAAAGTAACTAAGTTTGACGATGAGAAAAATAGTAATAATGAAGACAGAGACATTAAAATCGCAGATGAGCCGATAGAAATTGAAGAATCTCCAAAACGAAAAGAGGATACAGACAAAGCAGTTGATTCAAAAGAAACAAAGATAGACAAGATTACAAAAATAGACTTAGACGATGACAAATCTCTCGACATAGAAGAGATAATCAATTTAGACGATTATCCTGACGACATAGAGGATTTGGAAAAAACTGATTCTATCACAACCAATAAAGAAGCCGTCAAAACTGCTAATTCAAACGATAAGGACATGGAAAAATCAAACGACGGAGCGAGCACATCCCACTCGGAAACATGGGCGTCGCGCTACTACCAGCAGGACGACGTGCAGAACGTCATCAAAGAATCCAAGATCCAATCTGAGATTCGCAAACGCCTACGCGAACGACAACGGCTGAGCAAACTGAACAACTCGCCGAAGCTGAAGGAGCAGACGTCGGAGTCAAGTTCCGAGTCCACTATTCGTAAACCAACCGGTTCGGTGGAAGAATATTTAGCCCTGAAAAGCCTGCCCAGCGAAACGAGTAATGATGCTAAGAGATTGGATGACTCGGCGTCGAACGACAGTACCAACCTCGGCGAGGATTCACAGTCGAGCAGTGAGAGCAAGCCGATAATAGAGGCGCCCGTGGTGATCGTGAAGAAGGCCAAGCTAAACGAAAACGCAGCTGTTGTGAAAAGGATTGAAAGTTCCCCGTTCGACAGTCTGCACAAGCTGCTGAAATGCGAGGATGGTCCAAGCGACAAGAGCGGGATTGTGATCAAGGATGATTTAATGCTGACTGATAAGAAGGTAGTCGTTGTGAAGGCACAGGAAAGGACTGAGGAAACGGAACCTAGTGGAAACGTTGAAGAAAATGTTCCTGCAGTGGTTGTCGATGATTTGAGGTCGCAAGAACAAACCACAATAGTGGAAAAAGCAGAAGAGCCAGTTTCTCCGATGAGGGACGACGGCGGTACTCCGAAAAGCGATTCGAGCGAGGACAATATAATCGTGAAAATTGGCGACACGTCTTCCACCGCTGACAAACCGATCGATGCGTCAAGTCAGGAGGCTAGCGAACAGCTTGAGCTGGCAGGGTCTACAGATCTGACGACCTCCGAACTCAGGCCTGATTGAGAAACTGTGATACATTGATATGTAAGACATTGGGTATCTTTATAATGATGTAATAAGATATATTTTTATGTCAGGGATGTACGTTTCATTTTTTTATTAAAAACTAAAACAACCATAGTATTATTTCACGGGCTTGTGAAAATATCGATTTTTGTTGAATATCAATGTAGATTTTTTTGTTTATATTTAATTTTCATTCATTGTCATTGTATCATCATTGCACTATCAACATTGTAAAATAAAACGAAAGGCCAAAAATACAATTTAAGTATTTTTAAAAGTCATTGAACTACTTAGGTACCTTTAAGGTTTCCCTATAATGTAAACCATAAAATATATTTAATATGTTTATATATGTAAAATGAGTAACGAAAAATAAATTAAATTTTACTCTGTTAGTCCTGTGTTGTTATTTACTATTTTATTTCGTTGCGGTATCTGTTATAATTACAATCAATATGTATTTTTCATATTCAATCAAACACTTTCATAAATTAGAGCTAGAAACCATATTCTATAGTCAAGTAATCAAAGAGCGCGGCAGTGCTCCGAAGGCAAGTCGGGCAAGTTATTATATTATATACTATACAAGTTACCGTTTCTTACCCATACATTTTCTTCATCATTATCATTTCATCGTAAATTTAAATATTTCGCGGGCCAAAATAAATCTAACTTGAACTTAGATCATCATGTGACCGTTAATCATGCGAGAGCTGAGTTTCAGACAAGGCTCTCTTCTTCATTCACGTTTTGACCGTTGCCTTATCACCGGTGCCCCGGCGTTCAAGGAAGGCAAAAAAATCGGCGGCAAGTGTCAACAAGCACGATGAGCAGCAGAGGCCGAGGAGGCAAGAGAGGCAGGAAGCCGACGAATTCCACGCGAGGAGGCAGAAAACGTCAGTCTAGTAATGACATCGAGGGACAGGACGAAACGGCCGGGAACGAGAAGAAGCGCGGGAGAAAAATGTTCAGACTAACAGACCCGCTCGTCCTCGCCTACAACACGTCGCCATCGAAAAATCTGGTGACCAGCGTCAACGAGTTCGCGTACAAGTTCTACCACGTATATAATTAGAGCTACAGGTATCATTTTTTTCGTTCGGTGCGTATAATAATTAAGAATGTGTGAATATAGGCTCGAATTGAGTGTAAGAACGAATGTCCGTACAACGTCGTCTGCTCGCCACTTTGCGTTCACCTGATCATCTCCATGGCCACGTCCGGGGCTTCCAACTTTACAACCGAGCAAATGATGACCGCTCTGAAGATGTATAACTCCAACTTCGACATTCGCTATTACATGCCGGACTTCCAGAGACTACTCAACAAGCTGTCCTGGGATAAATATAATGTGCGTTGTTTGTATAGTTTTAACGCGATGGGATGATAAAGTTGACGACCTTAGTGCGGAGTGTTGAATGTAAACAATTGATAATATGATAGTTTGTAGCTGTGGAAAGGTATTGTCTTGAAATATTGAAAATAGGTATTAGAATTTGTAGTTATGAGAAAGCATTGGTAACTTTGAAAAATTGTAAATAATATTGTGAATTATTTATTTTTATTTTTTCTGGAATATATTACCAAGCAAGTGAAATTTTTCATTTTAGGAAAGGTTTCAATGTAACGACAAGTTGTATATAGCCAATCAAACTTTTGTTCATAAGGAGCTAGCCACAAAGGTGCAGCCTAATTTCAAAAGTAATTTGAAGTCTCATTTTCAGTGTGGGTGCACTAAAATTGATTTTACAGACAAGAAGAATTCTCCAAAAATTATTGAGGATTGGTGTCAGAAGCAGACTGATGCTGGAATTAAGAATATTAATCTTTCAAGTGGTAATATTCGATTTAAAATATCATTTTATAATTTGTATGTATTACATAAAGTATTCATTTTTATATATTATAACTTTTTAGTGGGTTTTGATGGACCTCCAACAGCAGTCATGTTTGCAAACACTATATATTTTAAATGTTGTTGGAAGTATCCATTTGATGAACTTAACACAGAAATGTTGCCATTTCATGTTAACCAAAATAAATCTGTTAGTGTTCCTACAATGAATCAAGAGGGATATTTTAGTTATTTAAGACCTGCACCAAATCGGGATATTCTAGTCATTTCTATTCCATACGAGGTATGATTTTCAAAATTTAGTAGATTTTTATATATGCAATTTTAATGCACAGGTATAATATCAGGTGCCTAATAAACATTATTTATTGTAGATTGAAGGTGCTCATATGTTGATTATAATGCCAAAAGAAATTGACGGATTGACTAATGTACAAAGTAAGACATATGGGGTAGATTTATCTACAAAGTTAGAACCACATAAGTGTCATCTTTATTTACCAAAATTTAATATAGAAAATAACTGTGATTTATACAATGCTGTTAGAACGGTAAAAATTATTTAATTTCTATCCATACCATTCCATTTATATTTGCACTTACATTTCTTTAAATTTAGTTACGTATGCAACACATGTTTGAGCATGAAAAGGCAGTTTTTGATGGCATCATAAGACGATTTAAGGTGCCACCCCTATGTGCCAATAAAGTATTACAAAAGTGCTGTATCAATGTAAATGAAAGAGGGACTGAAACTGCTACAGCCAGTTGTATGTGCTTAATCTCTACTTTGTTTTACATTAACTTTTCAACATACTCATTTTAATATTTTGTTTTAGGTATAATTGTAAATATTGACCAAGAAAATAGACGTAAAATTCAAGAAGTTGACAAAATTTGTATAAATAAGCCATTTTTGTACATAATCAGATACAATGATATCATTTTATTTATGGGAAGAGTTTACAATCCAATTGAATAACGTTCAAACCTTCTCTTACTTCAACAATCTTCTTTACATCCTCTACCATACAGTGCCTTCGGCGATTCATTCCAAAACTATTTAAAACAGACTACCCCACATATTTCGCTGGTCGCGTGATGCCGGAGGAGCTCCATTCCTCGTCTGTCTGAAGTTCTCACAGTCGAATTTGTCGTGGACATAGACAGCTAGGGCCCACTCGACGCTCTTCGCCACGGACTCGACGATCTCGCCGTCCCAGGCATTTACGAACCACTGCATCACAGGATTCGTAAGGAAGCTCAGCCTCCCACATGTGTAGCTTTTGGCCTTGCCGGAATCGGTAACAGCAAACGCGCGTAAGCTGGGACGACAGTACGGGCGGCTAAAGTCCATCTGAACCTCGGCGGCGAAGAGGAGTACATCCACGTCCGCGCAGAGGCTGCCGACGAACGGCATCAGCCGGAACTAGAATTTCAGGGGAAGAGGTGGTGAATGAGTGGAAAATTAATTATTTTTTAGTATAATGTGGTGACTTTGGTTGATGAAAGTGTAATATATGACAGCGACAGAAACAAAGTTGATGAATATTTGTTTTTTATTTTTATACTGAGTAATGAATTGTGAAATATTTTCTTTAAATCTTTACAAATAAAATGAAAATTTTTATTAATATATAATATTTGATTTTGACTTGAAAGGAGTTTCACAAATTCACCTTGCCTATATTATTAAGATTTGCTACATTTTTGAAGAATAAACTTGGTATTTTAGTAACCAAAATATAGACAAAACAATTTTTTTTACCGTTTGCAGATAAATTTATAGTTGGTGCCATAAATTTTTTTTCTTCAAGTTTGCCCAGACAAATAAAATTCAATAAAATTGAATAAAAAATTTAGCTAAAAATAGATAGCACAAAAACGTATTACAGTATTTACAGTCCATTCAAATGATTTTTCTCTTTCCTACATCAACATAAAGTAAATTTAGATAATATTAAATTTAGAAGTAAGTACTTATATTATGCCTTACCGCACGGTGATCTTGATAAGTAACATGTCCTTCTGGAATACCGAAGGAAAACGAGAACGTTTGCACGCTGTCGCTAGACGGCGAAGCTCGCACTTGCACACTCGCGTCCCTTAGAAGGTTACCCAGTCCCCTAAAAGAAAAGATTATTTGCAAAAGAAATTTTTAATAATAATAATTATAGTACTGCACAATAAGTTGCGTCTAAAAAACACTTTAATTTGTCCGTTATTAAAATAATAGGATTCCTGATTAAAAGAAAATACTGTCGTTAAATGATACCCACTTGAAGGTTCCCTTGGTAGCGGTAAGCGCTCCATCCTTTATATCCGGGATCGCAATGGCACCGTTATTTTCATTCTTGAACTTCTCCGCAACATTGTGAATGATCGAGTCCACCGCTTGAACAAGGTTCGCCTAAAAGACAAAAGCCGTTCACCACCCTCATTATTTAATACACCATCGACACTTATTATAGCTTCCCATTAGACATTATAAAAACCAACTCACCCGTTTCTTCGGCTGATTATTCTCGGCGAGCATTGGCGGTTGCATCTTGGGGAAGCTGACCTGTAGCGACCGGGACCAGATGGACATGGGGCCGAAGTCGCGTGGCGTGGCGCGCGCCCTCAGGACGTCCTCCACGGCCACGGGGCCGAGGCTCGGGCACAGTTGCTGCTTCAAGCATTGCTCGACGTGCTGGAAGATCGTAGCGTCGATGCGCGAGGGTAGCTCGTTGTAGAAGCTGTTTGAAATTTTAGTGTTTTAGAATTAGGTGAGGATGGGTGGTGACTTAAGTTATATACCTGCCGGTGCGCTTGTCAGCGACAAAGAACTCGCAGTCCTTCAGCAAGCCTTTGCGGAAATCTTGGCTGTCCTGTGGAACGGTTGGTTATTTTAGATATGTAGTAATCCAGAATTTTTTTTAAGACACATCTCCCGGGCGTACTTTTTCTTCTTTCTTATGTCACAAAATAAACGGGGTATGTCGTGTATAATTAATAAAAACGTTTTTGTCTCACAATCTTTTTCAAAGTTAAAATTTTTCAAGAAAATGAAATTCAAGAAAAATATATAAAGAGCATTTTTATGCGTTTTCGACGTTCAACTTTTCAAACCCTTATAACTTTTGAAGGAATCGACATTTTTTAATTTTCAAAACAAGGAATCAAAGCTATTTCTTTTTAGTTTCCATTTCTTTTTTGAAAGTTTGATTATATCGTTTCTGGACTAAATAGTTGAGGTTTAAAGAAATTGAATTTTTTTCCATTTTCTTGAAAAATTTTAACTTTGAAAAAGAATGTGAGACAAAGACGTTTTTAATTGTACACGATGTGTCCCCCGTATATTTTATGACATCAGAAAGAAGAAAAATCGTACCCGGGAGGTGTGCCTTCCAAGTTTTGGTTACGCGTAAAGTTGAAATAAATTCTAGATTTCCCCATATTATGTCTATGTGTAGTTCATTTTAGTACTTGTTTGAAATGAATTTAGAAATGTATAATAAGGCTTACAGCTACGTTGGCAAGACCTAGGGTTTCAGTAGCGTACAAAGTTTCCTTGATTCCGTTGAGTTCTGTGATATTGCTCTGAACTCTACCTATAAGATCGAATTTAGAAATGACAAACTACAATTTTATAAGTCTCAGAAATTAGAAAGATGAAGCATTTATGATTTTACCTTTGAAAGCCATTTCGGTGTCATTCAGGAACAAATTAACGGACAGTGTACCCGGGTACTGGTACACTGCCAGGTCATTTCGGTTATATTTGACATACAAAATAGGCTTATTGAAAAAGACTTTCTGGCCATCTCTACTGGTGATGGTAAGGTCAGGCGGTGAACAGTCTGAAAACAGAGTTTAAAAGTAGGATGGAAAAATGCATTCAAATATTCCGCGTTGCACATTGGCGCTGCGGTTAAGCGGTTCTTATATATAACAGTCACGTGATCTTTTGTCCTATTGGCCGCAGGATATTTGGAAGTATAAGGTACGACCGCTTTGTCAAAACATAAGTATATACAACAAATGAATAAAGGATGTGTGATGTTGTGAGCTCGTCCTGAGCAGCCCGCGGTTAGAAAAGTTTAGTAAGGAAGAAAAAAAGTGTTAATTTAGTTTCATGAGTCGTAAAGTTCTGTCTAGTAAATTTCATAAATGTGGAACTCGTTTCGGTTGTTAATAAACTGTAATGTCAAGAAAAAGAAAAAAAAACGTTATCTGAGAGGTTAAAAAATGTTCCTAAGATAGGTCGTAACCTGTACAGGTAATTGTACCTACATATTTTCAAGAAAATAATTCGTTATCGTGCATCGACGCATCGGAAGAAATCTCAAAACTTTTGATCTGAGAATTTCAAGGTAAGTTGTGTGACAACATTTTCTTTATAGGTATTATAAGTATATGATTTATTCACACATTCATGTTTTATTCATTTTCACGCATTGATGTGTATTTGTTATTCACATTATAAAGTACTTTGTTTGATGGAATCATGGAATGATCTCAATTTATTATCTCAATATCAATAAGAGATCAATAGGGATGGTATTCTCGAGTCTCAAAAAATGAAAAATTACGATTTACCGAAAATGTTTTTAAATTTATACAATACAATCACGTTCCCTCAAATTTTATATTGGATTAATAGAACAGTCGCTAATACATTGGTTTATAATGAAATGTTATTTCGGCACTCAAGCAACTGGTTTGTGACGTCTTTGTCAACAAAAAATCCCCTTTATTAAAATTGATGGCTATTATGTTATTTCACGTTTTATTCGCAATCTGATTGGTCGGAAGTGTAATAACTATGTGCATGGCAACGTAATGTTGTTTGTTTATATTTTTATTGTAATAATTGTACTTCGCGTAGCTCGCGTGTGATCTAGTATATAAGTATAATTACAATGTGTTAACATTTTTAAAAATTTGAATAGACGCATCGACAAAACCGACTATCGTTATTTCAATTTTATTTTCAAATGAGTGTACTTAAACATTATTGAGAATTTCTAATGAGTATACCTATAAAATTACAAAAAATGTGTAAAGTACGCTATTTAGAGCGAAAATACTGTATTTTTGGTACGTCATCTTTCGGAAAAGTTTGTCATCTGGATTTGTTTGTGAAAGTGTTCACGCGTGAAATTGCACATAATTAAGCAAAATTTGCATACTGTCTGTTCTAGCAGAATGTCGTCAATATCGATAAAAAACATAGTATTTGTATTGGTTTGATACTCTTATGCATAATCTAAAGTGCCGTAATAAATAGCATTAAAAATAATTTGTCAAGGATGAGTTTACTAAAACACTAAAACTATACATTTTATAAATAGGCATATCGTCATTACCCCATGAAAGAAATCGTTGATAATTAATTGGTTACGAGAAAAAAGCGAATGATAAGATTGCAGGTGTTGGCAAAACCAAGCATAAATGCCCACAAATTAAAGAACTATATAGAGCGCTTTTATCACGAAAAGTGCGTAATGACATGCAGATAATCCTAAAATTGCGTATAACATTAATTTCGCATACTGGCATCATGCGAAGGCAATCAATACATTTTATTAGGCGTGCTTTTGCGCAAAATTATTCATGTTTTTATAATATCTTATATAGGGTTAATTTCCTCATACTGCCTCAAAAAGAAAGCTTTTTAAAAACACAACTTTGAAACTCAAAGAAACATTAAACTGTCACCTCAAAAAAGATCCTCAATCGATCATAAACACTAGATAATTAAAAAAAATCCTGCCAATCCATTCCACAATCTTTCCGTAACCTCACCGATCTCCCAAGTCACCTTTAACGATTTCATATTATATACATATTTTACGCCTCGTTATTACCGCGCGGCGACTGCTATTATTTACACCTCGCTACCGGTAAAGAGCAACACCGTTTCGCCTTGAAATATTCCAAAGCATCCGCGGTATATAAAATTCACACTTTTCACACTCTTTAGGCCCCAACTCACCCAGAATCTCGAACGCGTGGGCGGACGAGGCTAGGAGAAGCGCAATGGTTAGGAACAACGACACCCCCGTGACGATGGTAGCGCGCATCTTGCTGTGTATAGCTCGTCGCTCAGACTGCGCGATTTTCAACTTTTCTCGACGACGAGCGATTTCTGCGCGTCAAGGCCGCGCCGAATTATTATACTTATCGGGCGTGAAGAATAAATTGAGAGAGAGAGAGCGCGCGCGGGTTGACGTAATATTGGTTGAGGAACACTTGTGGTGTGATCGGGGAGTGGTTCGATGCTTGTTGGGGGTTGCGGCCGTGAATTGGAAAAAAAGGTGAGCGCCATGGATGTATTGTGTTGAGGAGAAATGGGTGATGGTTTTTTTTTCGTGACGAGGTGCGGTTGTGGACGAATCGAAGGAATTGAGATTTTGATAAATCTGATTATGTTATGGTTACCCTAGATTTTGTTAAAAAGATAATAAGCGATAATGCCTATAATATTAGTACATTTATATATTGGAAGAGACGACAAAGAAGTTAGTGTCAACTCTTTTTATATTGAATGTAATGGATATTTTATGTAATAACAAGCATTCGATAATCTGAATAGTCATTCTGAGTTACTTCTAGAATTTGAAAAATATAAAAGCTTTATATATAGGTATTTACTTTACGACGCATATTTTTATCCATCGGCATTGCATGTATTATTAACAAGTCTACACAAAAGTTAAAGATTGTACAAGCTTTCCAAAGGTCACAAGGCTACGCATAAAGTTCAAGAGTATACAGATATTATTGCGCATTCTTGAAATTTTTGAAGTTTGATTTGCGATATGCCAATTGCATAAAGAATGATGACTTCAATACTTATTACTTTTGAGTCATGCAAATCGCGTTATGGATATCAATGCGTCAAAAGAAAAAAAAATCAACGACGTATCTTCGAGTCCCGTGGAATTGATTTCCAATGCCGGGGGCGCAAATATTGCAACAGCTGTTATTCTTATTTCTAGACCCGGCAAAGTTTGCTTAAGAAAAAATACATTTCTGTTTAATTGGCGTTAACTCATAATAGGCGACGAAATTTTCCGGTAGAAATTTATTTTGTTATCTTACAAAAGTCATGATTGCTATAAATAAATAATTATATAATATAAACAACATTATGATTTTCGTTTCATTTACAGCGTAGTTTTAAAAGATGGTTATAAAAAGACCTTTCTTTCGTTATCTAATTCTGACTACTTCTCATTCGTCACGTCGTCATAAAGAATAGCTCGTGACCAGGGTTTTGATGGCTACGCCGGCAGGACTTTTTTACTTATTAAAGTTTCTACGTAGCGAAAAAATAGGTTGAATAGAAATTATACCATTTTTCATGGCAGTAAATCTGCCATGTAATTTTTAAAAATATTTCAAATATAATTATTATTGAAAATAGGAAAATACTATAAGCAAATAATTTTTTTGTTTAGTTCATAAATTACATCTCCATTAAATGATACTAGGAAACGGACAAATTCTGTTTTATCCTATTTTACATACCTAGATACCTCTATTGATAAATTTTATACAAAAAATGTTTTTAAATTTAATTTTAATTTTTAAAAACACGTAAATTTTTAATATATTTTTAAATTATTCGTGAATACGGTTATCGAATTCTCAACGGATAATGAAAAAACACACACCTCTCCATATTATCAAAATATATATATTAAATATTTCATGACATATTATTTACGATTTTCAATTTTATTGAAGTTATAATTAATCAAGAAAAGCCTCTATTTATACTACATACTATATTTAAGTGAAGGTTTTCTTTTTCTATATTTATTTCTTGAAAATTTTCTTGAAGATTTTCTATTCAAAAGTTTACAATAAATTGCTATATGAAATAAAATTAACATTGGTAAAGCATTAAACATTAGATTATTACTTGTCTGCGTAGACAGATTATTATCGGAAATCCTAAAATTCGCCAGTACACGCGCCAGGCGCATGATTGCGGGATTCGTCTAGCGTACAATTCGTAATCCTCTCGATCGAATTTCTATGTATGCGTATTCGATTATTCCTTCGCGCGACGCTATTAATTCTTCGTCAAAGTAAACTTTGCCTTTGTTAAACATCTCACGAGTTTCTCATCGGCGGGCTTGGCGCGTTGGAGGACGATATAAATCATACCGCGAATTGTTTCGTCGATTCTTGAGGATTTCGAAGTTTGATTCGATAAGGTATTACAGTTTTGAGTGGGAATTAAATGAGAGGCAAGGATATAGGAGTACTTACCAGTTGTATCTTCTGTTGAAATTATTTAATTGAAATTGAAATATTTAATTTACACGATGTTTTTTCTATTCCTTCTCAAAGTATTTTATTACACCAATCAAGAGTTACTAATCTAGAGATAATACGTTTGTCTAAGGGTCCAGTTTAAGAAGGCATTATCTGAGCAGAGAATCCAGTTGAAGACGTTATGCGAGAATCCGGTTTAAGAAGGTGTTATCTATAATGAGAGTCCAGTTGAACAAGGTGGTATCTGGGAGTCCAGTTGAAGAAGGCGCTATCTCGTGCGATGATATTTTTCGTTTCTATTGGCTATTTTTTTCTTACCTTAAAAAATGACTGACCATTTAATTTTTACACGTTCTAGAGCTTTTATAATAATGAAGCGCACTTTATTAAATGACTCGATTTTTGTAACTATAAAAAATAACAGAACTTTGTTCATTTTTATTCGATTTTCAATTTTTAAAGCTTAATATATTCGTTTTATACTTCTGAATCACCTACAAGAACTTAAATTTGGTCAACCATCGCATACAATTAATTATTGCAGTTTATCGAATTCATAAATATTTGGTAGGGACCTATAGCCAGTACATCCTTAAGGCGGACTCCCAGATAACGTCTTTTTATGGTGGACTTTTCTTTTATTTCGTTTATCTCTAATTCATCATTGTCTGAATTTCTTGTAGTTATCACAATAAAAACATTCAAGAAGTATAGTTCAAATTTTTATAAGTAATGTTATAGATGGGCCAATAAAATAACATATTGAAAATAATGGTAGAATCTGGAAATCAAAGAAATAATTAGAAAATGATTAATCATTTAGATTACGTTTTTTTTATTAAAGAATCGTTTAACCATATATAATTATAAAAACTTCATTTTTCTAAAAGAACGCTCGCTTTTTTAGGTTATAGGTCAGTAAAGATATAACTTTACCCACCATACTAATGATTATTTAAAACAAAATATTTTATTATATCCACAATAAAAAAGACAAAGACAATGTTTAACACTGCCGTTGACTAGCAATTGTTCTCTTAACCTCATTTATACATGGAATTCGGATGACATATTTGTAACTTCATTATTCCTATAGGTTGTCGATATGGCTCACTTTTTCATTATCATTCATTCAGACATCGCGCCCTTTTCACTAAATGTCTCACTCGTAAGTCGTAGTTTAAAATCACATCTTGAACCAGAGTCTTCAACTTAAATCGTCACACGTACTCCGCCAAAAGTCTTCTTATGGCCTGAATTGTTCGCAATCAAACTTGTTTAGTTCGTTAACAATAAGCCCCCTCAACTGTCTCTCGACCAGGGTGACGATCTCGCCTTGCCACTTTTGGGTGATATAAGTGACAAGTTTGGAGAGAAGCTTGTTGAGGGGTCCAAGGCCTGTCATATTAACCTTCAGCTTGCCAACATGGCTGACGCGAAGCTCCTGGAGAACAGGACGACAGGGTTTCTGGTTGTAGTCGACGCCGACTGACGCGTCCAGGGCTACCCCATCGACGCTCCCTATGAGGCGACCATACACCTTGATGATGCCGAAACGTAACTGTGAAGGAAGAAGCGAGAGATTAGTTGGACGGCTGCGATATTAGGTGTGATTTGATTATTATTTTTATGAAGCGGAGAAATATTAATTTTGTGAGTGTAAGTCACTAGATCATTATAATTTCATGCATTTTGGCCTAATAAATACGAATTCGAAATCAGAATTGACTTATCGAGGATTTTAAAATGTCAAAAGTGTAAGATTTTTTAGATACCGATCTTCAAAAGTAAAGTTTAGCATTTTTATTTATGAATTTTGCCAACAGAATAACGTAATCCTCCATGCAAAGTCTATTTTGAATTATCTTTTGAATGAATTTAAAATCATCAAAAGATCGCAGAAGAATAATTCTGGGTTCGCAAGGGGAATAAAAAGTAAGGTAACTCGAGACGATCTGAGGCCCCCCTGTTACTGACGATTGCAGAGATCCGTTTTTCTCATTCAATTTTGGAACTTTGAGGAAAAATCTCTTTGATACGGTGTAGATCCGGTATTGAATTATAACGTATCAGAGCGATATTTTCTTAAAATTAAAAAAAAAAAAAAAAAAAAAAAAAGGTCCCTGCAATCGTCGGTAACGAGTGGCTTTTTCGTATGTCACTGAAAGTATGTTTAAAACATTGTTAGACACCAAAATATGTACATCTTCTACGAAGAGAAAAAAAAAGTGAGGATGCCCTAGAAGTTATATTGACTTAACACGAAGGCAAATGTAAAAAACGTGTTTGACTGTGCTTCATTCTTTACAGTTAATTGGGAATATTTAATGCCAAAAAGTTTTTACAATTTTATTAAGGCGGAAGTATGCCTTGCTGGAAGCTAAATGAAAAAAAAAAATTGTCTAAATCGGCACGTAGTGTGTGTAGCGAATGCGGCTACTTTTCGGATTAAGTCTCTTGTAAACAAGTGAAAATGATTTTGAAAATTCTGAAATTATTTACAATTTATATTTTTTACATTTTATAGCTACTTATGTGTTTGAAAATTGATAAATAAAAATGGTAATCTTTGTTTTTCAAGATTTTTTAAAAAAGATCGTAAAAATTTTGTATTTTCGATAGGTCAAAATCCTGATAATCTAGTACTGACATGATGCACTTGCACATACCACTTTTTTGTCTTTGTGTGCCTGAGTAATTTAAAATTCAAGATGAGAAATGAGCTATCGAATGTTCCTCTATTCTGAAATAAGCTTATTTACTGCAGTGTTTCTTTTAAGTGTAGTCATTCATTTAAATTATCGCAAAGATGCATCATAATTTAAAAAGAACAGGGAAATGATGTGAAAATTGAAAACGTTCGTTTCAATGTATTCAACAAAGAAGACGAAGACAAGTTTGCATAACTATTCAGGAGTATGCTTAAAAATACAGTTTGTAATGTTCAGCAAACGCTCTAACAAAATGAGTTACTGCTCTTCGACACTTTGAAATACATATAGAACTTGTATTTCGTTTCATTTCATTGTAGCTTTTTGCGTAACACGGGTATAAAATTTTTATTTTTACGACGCTAAATGCAGACTTTTTAATCGCAATTTTCGCCACCTTTTTGCATACCGTATACAACGACTTTAATTATCCTCTTCAATTTTATACGACCATTCGAATGTTTTTAAAATTATTTAATACCAGTGCTCTTATCAACTTCTATAAAAACATTTACCTTGTATCTCAGGTAGTCTATTTGCGCTTTCGTCAGTCCGAATCCGAACGACAAGACGAACTTCGCTCCGTCCACCTTCAGCGCCACGTCCCGAGTCCTTTTGAGCGTACCGAGGTCCCTAAAATAATCGTACATATTCCATTAGTAAAAGTATATGCACTTTAACTTTACAAGAATTGAAAGTTTTGTTAAAACTCACTCGAACGTGCCATCGAAAGAGTGAAAGTCGCCGGTGGTCTCCAGGAACCCCGAGCCTACCGAGAACCTCTGCTGAATATCGGGTATCTTGATTTTTCCCATATTCTTCTCGGCGATATCCTTCACCAGCTCCTCTATCACCATGTCGATGAACTTGTTGACGTTATCCTGCAGGCCATCTTTGTTCACGCTGCTGCTACCCTGTCCCCTGTAAGCGTTGATAAGCGCTATGAGCTCGCCAGAGCTGACCTTGGGCTTGGCACCAGTGAGGGCGTTTGCTATCTTCGAGTACTCCTGCTCGAACATCCTTGACAGGGCGGACACCTTGCCGAAGTTGAACGGATGGCTCTTGGCGCGCCTCATGTCGTCAAGGCTGACGGCACCAAGCTGCTGGCAGAGAGAGGATTTCATGCAGCTGACGGCTTGGTGCAGGATCTCTGTTTGCAGGCGCTTTGGGATCCCAAGGTCGCTGTAGATAACAAGAACGTTAGAGTTGAGTTTATCGGACTTAATTAGGGTTGGGTTTTGACGTACCCTTCGTTGGGATTCCTCGAGAGGTAGAGGTTGCATTCGGCCAGAGAATCGCTGGAATCTGTTTTCTGTGGTGGGAATGTAAAATGTTACATTAGCATTAAATATATAGGTAATGATGCGATCATGGACAAATAGAACGAATTTTAGAATTTTACCGTTAATTCAGCGGTCCCCCCGATTTTTGTGCTGAAAACTCGCGATGTTTTGAAAGCATCGTGGTCTACTTTCTCGTTATCTGGTACGATATGGCCTTGGCGGTGATAAACAAATTTTAGTTTTTTCGCTCACCAAGCGTTAAATATACACAATAGCTTTAGAGTTTATATTATATACTGTACCTGAGAAACTCACTAATGTGTTGTTTATGAGAATGTTAACAGCGTCAACATCAGGATACTCGTACACGGCTAATTCGTTTCTATCATACTTCACTCTGATGTCAGCGTCGTGAACGAACACTTTTGTATTATTTTCCAATTCCGCGTGGAAACTTGTCCCTTGTCCGCACTCTAGAACAAATCGTTATTTTTAATGATACTTTTACACTATACTTGGTAGTCTAGCAGAACTCTGCACAATTTTCTGACGAGGAAAATTATCTATCCCATGAATAACGTAAAGTCAGTCCACACATATAATAGAGAAACCGTCACTTCGTGACGCTCACAATCGCAACGAAATGATTACTGTAACTTTCACTGGTCAAACTGTCAAGAGCCGTCAACTTTGCGCACGCGCATATCCGACCCGCCCACTTTTAAAGAATTTTCGAATCGACGAACGAAGTTTATTTTGTTCGATTTCAACAACTCACCTAGCCATTCTGCGGCGGAGAACAGCGATGGACTGAGCAGCGATGCAATTGCCAGTATTAAGTACGAGGACGACATCATCCCGCGCAGCTACGCCGTACTCTCTCGGCGTCCTGTAAAAATAGATACTTGCAGTGTGTGTGTGTGTGTTGCGGCGCGCGATTATAAATATACGACGTATACGATGTGATTTTTTTTTATTTTCCTCCTCTTTTTTTGCCCCGACCGCTCTGACGCGGAAACTTATATCGAGAATCCAACTATACTTCGTTACGAATACAATAATATGAATGAATCAGCGCGTGGGTTAATACAGAAAGTTATTATTTACGATGTATTGGTTGAGTGAGTTACGCGCGATTAATGTCTTATCAACATCGTACGTTGAATCCGCTAATACGTATATTATATTGATAAGATATCGATGATGACGGACTGTGAAAAGGGAGTAAAGTGTTATTAATATCCTTTTATAATTTTTTTTTTTTTATATTTGGGATTGAAATTCAAATCAAAATTCACGTATAAATTTTTATTATTTCAGCTTTAGCATTCAAAGCAGCAATATGTAAGTGATAATTTATGCATTCATTAATAAATCAAACCCGTTGTGTATTCTTCGTAAAATTATCTAAAAGTATGTTAATTATATTGTTATGTACACATTTTTTTTTGTTATAGCCCATAAAATTTTTTATTATTGAGTAATAATAAAAGTTTAATGAGTAACTGGAATTACAATTAAGATGAAGGGATCCCAACGCTTATTTATCAGCTCCGATTATATCTAACAATACGTTCAAAAAAAGCGAGGACTAATATAAAGATAAAAAGATACTCTCTGTCTAAGTCTCTAAAACAAAAAATAATAGTTAAAATATACTATTTACCACAATAAATTGCAACAAGAAATTTTTACATTATTAGTAATCGTATAGCTATGTAGTATGTGATACAATTCCGATGACAAAGACTAATTTAAATATTAAACTAATACATATCTAAAGTACACAGACTTTTTATTTTTTTTTTATCTACTATATATTTATTCTTTAGCGATATCCACAACCCCGTATTATAGTGTATAACTACAATAAAGTAAGAAATAAACCAACCAAAAATCACTCGTTCATCACAACGTCTTTCACACTATCAAATAAAGACACTTAAACTTGAACCTCCAACAAAAGAACAACTCACCTCTGTCTCCCTCCAACGACCCAACGTGCACAACGAACTCTCCCGCGTTCTGGTCGTCGCGCAATGATCTCACGCGGTACAGCTGACTCTAGTCTCTCCTCTCTTTCTCTTTCTGTATGAGCTATACACACTGTGATTCACTGACTCTGTGGAACGAGTAGAGGGGCGACGAGCGGAGATCGGCACTGCTGCTCACTTGCGCGCGCATTGAGCCGTGAAAAACAGCTCGGCTAGTTATATGCACGGCGATTGTAGCGATTTTTCAGCCGAATCGCCGATGAATCTCGACGATAAGGATTAAATACGTAGTCGGTGGTGATAAAGCGGAGTAGCTAGGTGTGGACTGTGGAGATCACGAGGTGCTGGAGTGTTTAGGTGGTTGATTGGGCTTGAGGTAATAAACATTTTCTTAGCTATTCGTTGAAGTGAGATACTTATAACTATTGCGGTTTTTCGATATTCTCGTGATTCTGAATAATCTCGTTTCTAATGCTTATCGCTGTTTATTACTACGACTACTGCTAGTATCTATGATCTACAAAAAGAAAACATTATCATCGACGACTTTTACAAGAGTATTTTATTGTCTTAAACCTATATACATTGTCGGAATCATTTATTTTCTAAAAAGTAACAAATTCTACTTATCATGGCACAGTTGAGATTCATTGTTATCGATCCTTCTCCTCAATCATCACAATCCTTAAAAATCTTATCTCGCGTCGCACTCATCCATCCCATAAACACACATACGTGCAAACAGTCTTCTATTTCTTCTTCTTCGCCATCATCACGGCCGGAATCTCTCGCAATCAAACGAATCAAGATGTTCCTGTACAGTGCCTCTGATCCTATTCTCAATGATGTTGACGATGTCGCCCTCCCACTTGTTGGTGATCCAGGTAATAAGACGCGAGACCATATTGTTCAGTGGTCTCACACCCGTTAGGTGAACGTGCAGCTTGCCCATCTTGGTGACGCGTAGTTCCTGGAGGACCACACGGCAGGGATTCTGGTTATAATCCACGGCTGTGGAGATAGAGATGGCCACGCCATCGACATCGGCTACGAGTCTGCCGCTCACGCTGATGCCGTATTTGAGCTGGAAGGACGTTTGATTTTTTAGACTTTTGAAATTTTGTTACGATTGTAGCGGTGTTATGATGCGAGTGGACAAATATGATGATTGCTGATGAATACAGAGGATTATGTTATCTAACTGATAGTGTGGATAGATGTTAATCGATAGGATAGATTTCTCTTCATTTGACATTACTGTTTTGAGGCAAAAGATAATCCATATTATAAACATCTTTACCATTAATAAATTGAATCACGAATTTTTTCTTAGGGATTACTGTAGATAATTCTATAGCTTGTTTGATTAGAATGATTAATGAGTAGCGTATGAGTAGTGTACTATAAATAATGTCTTATATTTATTACCTTATATTTTTCATAAGTCATGTGTGCTTCCGTAAGACCGAAACCACAGGTCGCGATGAATTTTAAACCGTCGTGCGATAATTTGGCGTCACCATCCCTCGACAACGTCGTGAGATCTCTGAAATGCGTTGTTACACATTTATAACGTGATCAAATGTATGGAAGGAATTGTCGTTTTTTTTTTAAACTTACGAAAACAATCCATTGGTGGCATCAAATTCTCCACTTAGTGTCCAAGAATGACCCTCGGAAAATCTTTCGCTGATATCTGGTATTTTGATGACGCCATTGCTTTCCTCTCTGATCTTCTTCACGATCTCGGCAATCGCCAAATCCACGAGTATATTAATCGTTGACTAACAAAAGAACAATGTAAAATTTAGGACTTAGTTATTTACTTCAAGTGTGAAAATTTTGCATCGTATGTAATATTTCAAGAAAGGATTTTAACATACCTGAAGTTTAATTTTCTTAAGTACGTTCAAGTCACTTTGGACGATGGAAGTCCACCGGTCTATATATCCTGAGTTGTAATCAACATTGTTCGTACTCAACATTTCATCTTGAGTGATCATTTTCCTCGGCGCTACAGAACGTGAAATCGCTTCAGAGTTTTCAGGTTTGGTGTAATAAAAGCGATCGCAAAATGGCTTTGATTTGATGCAAGTCGTCGCTAGAAGATCAATTCCCTCTAGCACGAAGGCTGACACATTTCCATTGCGACTATAAATGTTCAAATATTTTTCAATTTAAATTATTGCATAGTTTCTAAGTAAATTTAATAATGTTTTAGCTTACTCTAATATCGAATATTCTAGATCGAGATCACAATCGCTAAGCGACTTATAATTTTGAGAATTTACCTTTCTTTCCTAAAAATGATTTGATACATTTATTTTACAATAGTGTAGTCATAAGTTAATTACTTTTTACAGAATGGTTAGTATTAAAAACTTACCAACACTCGACCTGTGCCCGCGATAGTAAATTGCATTGTGATCGGACCGTATAAGTAATCCGACATGATGGATGGGCTAGGAGGATATCGGCTAGACAATGCCATATAC